>BQNB010043111.1:2592-45704 GCA_026074375.1 Tanacetum coccineum | reverse complement strand
CATATGCTAAACGCAATCGTGGTGCCTATGAAAGTGTGCTTTAGTATTTTACGGTTTTTGTAGATTAGTTTATTTTGCAGATTAAATAAAACAGGTAGAGCTTAGATTGGTGGTTGACATCTTATCACTTGGGGTGTGATATATTTGGATCAGTATATTACATGTGGTAGAATACACATGCTTGGCGTTCGTTTAGCGCCGTATCTTTCAGAATTCAACTAAGCACTTATGAGCCCCGGGAAGTCTCGTTTCTCTTTTATTTATTTTTCCCGTTTGTTCCACTTTTAAGTTATTTTCTAATTACGCATATTGCTCAACTTAAGTCTGGGGAAAAAATGAATTGAAAAAGCAGACTCATTATTAATTTGTAACTTTTGTCCGCCCTCGGTAATCTAAAAATCTATTCTTGTTTTTAAACTTTTTGCCACTTAGGTTAATATATTAGAATATAACGTAGTAAATAAATATAGTTTTGAAATCAAAGATGTGCCCCGATTGATAAAGCAGATCCGACTCGGGATCGATGAAATTACTTGCGCATTTATAACCATTCCAGTAAATATGTGAGGATTTTGAGCCTGTATATAGCATACGTATTTTATGCTTGATTCCTTTGATTATGAGTGTGCCGGTGATTTATTGATTCTAGAACTTGTGCTTGATAATAATTACGAGACCGTAGTGAAATCACGTTCGCGTGATATAGGTATTTTTATGTGATAAAGAGGCAACTTAGGATTTAACCCAAATAGCCATTCCATTTAAAATATTCTTCTTTTAGCTAATTACACTGATTAGCTAACCACCCAAATAAAGCCCTTATGTTAGCACTCATCTTTAGTGCTAGATACCCCTAGTTTACCCGTTGAGCCATTCTATTCATTTTTCTCATCCACTAAAAAAATAACCTTTAGACTAGCCTTACCCCTTGTCGAAAGTCTCTACGGTTGGTTGCTAGTTGCTCGTTATGATTGGTTGATTTTTGCTCATAGTTTGTCCGCGCTTTGTTGTGAGTGATGTGCCATTTTGACGAAGATGAAGATGCGCAGCTTCGTGTTTTGTATTTTTTTATGGTGTATACTTATACTAAATGTGGGGGAATTGTTAGTTCTTGAAAAAACATGAAATGAAAAAAAAGAGTGAAAAAAATCAAAAAAAGTGAAGTATGAATAAAAGTTGATGTGAGGCGTATCGTTATATCATTTGTAAGATTTCGAGGATTGAGATGTTCGATTATCTCGCGGGTTTGTGGATTGTCGTGACAAGCAACATGGGTTTCTTGGACTTGTCAACATGTATATTATAAAACCAATTCCAGTATATATTTCCCATGCCTTATCCACACCCTTATTTACCCTTAGCCTAACGTTACAACCCGAATAAAAGACCTCTTTTGATATTTATACCTGTTGTTTACGCTACGTCGGTGCAGTTTTGTTTCTTGTACAAGCCTATGGTAACTTAATGAATCATGTCTGAGCAATTGAGTGTGATTTCCCTTTTACCCTCTATTACATCATATACGAGTGTTTGAGTGAATTATACTTTCCTTCTTTGTGAGGTGCTTAGTCATGTTATTGCAGCTTGAGAATCATTGGGTATTATCAAACATCTTTGCTTTCACATATTAAAAATCCAAAAATATTTTTTCTAAATTTGTTTTGTAAAGCTTATTTTTCCTTATTTTGCTTAAGGACAAGCAAACCCTTTTGCGCTTATTTATTAAAAAACCAACAATATTTTCGATATTTTCAAAAAAAAATTGATCTTTAAATTTTCCCTTATTTTGTCACCTAGGATCCTTGTTTCTAATTTTCTTTTCTTAGTTTTCCTTGAGGGCAAGCAAAGTTTAAGTGTGGAGGGATTTGATAACGCTCAAATTATACATATTTCTATATGCGTTATCTATGTTTTTATATATATATTTATTGGTTAAGTTATAAGAACTTTCGATACTTAATAGATTATATTTGTTATTGTAGGTTCATGAGACGTGTCGTTGGAGAAAACGAAAGAATACACGATGATATAGAGCTTAAACGAAGAAGTAAACTGAAGTTTTAGCTTCCCGACACCTGTCCATTGTTTTGGCCAAACTCGGTCATACAAACTCGGATTGAGTTGATTCAGGCGGCCACGCGACCGGGAAACAAAAATATACAACTTTGAATTTCGCCCAAGAACTGTAAATGCCCCAAGTACGGCATATCTTTTTAAAAAAAAAAAAAAAAAAAAAAAATATAAAACAAAAAAAAAAAAAAAAAAAAAAAAATAAAACAAAAAAAAAAAAAAAAAAAAAAAAAAAATAAAAAAAAAAAAAAATAAGTACGCCGAACTTTTCATTAGCATTAATGATCCTTAAACCGATATAGGCCAAGTACGCCGTACTTTTTATAAAGTACGTCGTACTTAGCCCCCGCACAGCTTATAAAAAGCCTCGTTGGCTCTCTCATTTGACAAGAAATCTCACAGAAATCAATCTAGTTCGTATACAACACTTAGAATAGGGATTTTTGATGATTAAGGCTTGACAAACCTTTGAAACAAACAACCCTTGGTACCACGACATCCCTTGATCATACTTCCACTCAATCAAAGCCGTGCCAAACTATTTTAGCTTCTTATTTCTTGATCCTAGAAGAGTAGTGACAATACATGAAGGTTCGGGATAATAGGAATCGATAGCTTGGGTTATTGATAATAGTTTTCGGTTGGAAAAGCTTGTAATCACCATCTTTTGATCTTATAACTCTGGTACACTTTTATTATCTTTTGATATGAAAGTTTCTGAATTTTATGATTTAAATATGTGTATTACTTGTTTGATTTTGGAGTAGCGGTCTTATGTTTGTTTGGGCGATATGTGACCTTTGATATGGAGCGTTTAGATATGTGTTTATTGAATTGGTTAAATATTATTTTATTAAGTATAAAGGCCGAAAGGATGCTTATTGGATCAAGTTTATCATTCCACTTATTATATTGGTTATAATAATATATAAAGGTTGAAAGGATTCATTGTTATTAACCAGTATATTCACTCGTTACATTTAAAGGCCAAAAGAATTTGTAACTTGTAATATCTTTATTCTCTAAACTTGTAAACACTATCTTAAACACTTATATGTCTTAGTGATCATTGCCTATACAAACATGCTTTAATTATTTGCTTGAATCATCTCTTAATCTCTTTCTTTACAACATTTGATATATGCACGTTTTGGTTAATTTGATAAGTGACAATCATTTTAGCCTGAGCACCTTAATTACAAACTGTGAAAACTACAATTCTCTTGGGATGACATGGACTTACCTAAGCTATATTACATACGAAAGGGTATACTTGCCCGTGTTGTGTTTTTATTCGTATGTTTGGTAAATCTAGTTATTATAAATTTAAAGCTTGTAAAAACACACATCATAGATGTTAGTGCAACTATTAGGATATTTAATCTATACAATCTCTTTATATTTTGTTGATGACAAACATGTAACAGGTAATACATAACGTAAAGTACGCAAGTTACTCGTAATCATAAATCATCAATGCATACATGGATCAACATCCCTCGACGTCTCCAATCTGCATCAACACATACATTTGTTTGCACCCTACGTAAATCACGTAAGGTATGTACAAACAACTATTAAACTTATAGAATGATCAAAGAAATAAATTTTTGTCTTAAACTTTACATTTTTATAAATGTAACAAAACAATTTTTCAAAAATTAATTAGACAAATTAATGTTGAATTACAAAGAAATGTTTTATTTGGAAATTATTTCAAAGTTCAAATCTGATCATTTTTCCCCTAAAACAGGTCATATCTTCACCAGAAAAATATTTCATTAGAAAAAGACAAAAACAGGAGCGTCTGTCGGGAATGGCCCCCTTAATAATATACGGTCC
Source organism: Tanacetum coccineum (assembly GCA_026074375.1). Lineage (NCBI taxonomy): Eukaryota > Viridiplantae > Streptophyta > Magnoliopsida > Asterales > Asteraceae > Tanacetum > Tanacetum coccineum. The sequence goes on along the minus strand of BQNB010043111.1, from coordinate 41,792 downwards.
CATGGCCCCCTAATATATATGGGAGCCGCCACTTTCTGACAGACAAAGTTTTAGCTAAATAGTGGCTCATTTCCAAGTATTTTCCAGACTTTTGCACTCTTTTTCTCTGATCGAAATCCCTTTTCTTATTCTCTTTTCTTTGATCATTAACTTGTTTAAACTTGAAATGTGGTCCACTCTTCTATCCATTCTTTCTTTCCTAGGGTGCAAGAGAAGAACTTTCGTCATTGTCAAGATAAAAAGTTATGTAGTCTAGTTAGTCCATTTGTAACATTTGTTACATAAAGATCCAGTCCATGTCTTCCAATCTTTAGTAGCAGTTAGATCCGGCTAGTGTAGTTGATTCGTTATATAGTACGTATATAAAATATAACAAATGCAAGTCTCAACCAAATGCCTTTAACCAAGGCAAAAGGTCAAAATCTACACAAAGAGATTAAATATATAAGAATCAATTATAAAAAGATTCCGGAAGAGATATTCCCGGGTCGTATGTCCCAACGAGGCTGCAATTGAAAGTAATCATGGTTTGATGAGAAATTGAATGATGGAGAATATATGATGGAAACACTGATATAATTACAACTAAAATTAATTAAATAAAACCTAATTTAATCTACGGGAAACAGATATAGGGAATGGGGATCTTAAAAACTACGGGAAACAAAATTAGTTATAGGGAAATCCTAAAATTAAATCTATACTAAAATACGGGGAACAGAATCAGGTATCGGGAAACCTAAATACTAAAAATTAAGAAAATAAATGCTAAATTAAATTAAAAATCAAAATTAAATTCTAATTAAGTTAATTTGAAAAATAAAAAAAACTAGAATTAAAACGGAGGTCGTTTGAACGTAAAACGAAAAGAAACGGTAAAACGCACCGGGTAAAACGGGTCTAAGACTGAATTTTATAAAAAATTAAACCTATACTAAATGTTATATTTTTCCTAGACACTAAATGACAAAAGAAAATTTTATAAAAAAGAAAAATATTTTTTTATTAATTTTCTGATTTTTTATGAATTTTTAAAGATTTATAACTAATTAAAACTAAGAAAATAGAAAAAGACAAAAAATAAAAGTTATAAAAATTCTGAAAAAATAAAATTAAATAAAGAAAAAGTTAACAATTCTAAAAATATAAAAATGCCCAAAATTTTAAAATCACAATTGAACCCTAATTTGATTGATTAAACTAAAAACCCTAATTTTATAAAACTATTTTAAAAAAATATTAAACCTAATTATTTTTCTAGAAAAGACAGGGTAGAAAGGGTAAGAAAGGAAAGAACAGGGTAGGCGGGAAAACTTTAGAAAATTTACACAGCAGTGAAAATGATTAACCCTATACTTTGAGAAAAATACCAAACAAACCCTACGCTAACAGCTTATTTTGCTTATTGAAAAAGTGGTTTTCAGCCAAAACTTAAAACTACAAAGTTGTCAACCAGCTTATTTCTAACAACTTTAACAAAGGTAATTCTAACTTTTAACAAAGGAATAAGCTAGAAAATAAGAAAATCAATGGCTGTTACAGAAAGTAGCTATTTGACAAGCTTTTTAGATTTTGGCTTATTGTGAGCTTATTACTTGATGAAACTTAAAAACAGAAGATGCTATTTGTAGCTTAAAATGTGTACTAAATGAATTTAAGCTAAAATTAACCTGTTCTTAACAAATTTAGAAAGAAAATGAGGATGAAAAAGTGCAAGGTCTAATGAAACAGTTTGGAGCTTTTTTTTTTATAAGCTAAACAGCTTATGTTTAAGTTCCTATATGACTGAAATTTGGAATTTAAGCTAAACTAACTAACTATAATCCACCTAGGTATAAGATTTCTAAAACCACACAAGAAATGAGAACCTAAAATAAAAAATGGCAAATCCATATCTGATTTGAAATGCAATTGCTGATGCCATTTAGGTATGACTGGCTGGTGCACTTGGTCTTAAAACAAAGATTCAGGCTAGAAGTTAAATCCTACATTCTACTAAATGCATCTAAATAACACAAAACTCCTTTAAACTCCTAAGTTGCTTTTTTAAGAGTTCTAGAATCTAAACTGTCTAAACTTAAATTTGCCCTGGTGCTGAGAATGAATTTTTAAACTCTAAACCTTGGAATTTGACTAACTAACTTTTAAAACCTGTTTGAAGCTTGAACATATTACATTACTCAACTAAGTGAAATGTTATAACAGTCTAATGTTGACTTTAACAAGTCAAATCCTTAAATTCCAACACTGCCTTAATTGACTGCCAAAAAAAAATATTTAGCCACTTAAAATCCTATAAAAAACAGGGCATCTTAAACCTAATATCTACTCTTACTAAAAATGACTTAATAAAGCTGCTTAAGCTATAAGATGCCTAGCTTATTTATGAAAATAAGCTAGTTCTTCTACTAAGCTTATACTACCACTATGACAGAATTTTAGAAAAGTGAAATTACTTCAACTAATTCTTATGAAAACTAAAAACAGCTAACTACACAACTTAAACAACATGTTTTACAAAGAAATAGCTGAAGAATGAAGAGAAATAAATCAAGTGTAATGAAAGATCAACTTTAAGCTATCGCAGGAATCTATTTGTGAAAGAGTAGTAAACCTGAAAGTTATGGAGTCTCAGGATAGAGCCACTCTAGTAGAGTGAGTGGCTCAATTTAAGCACCTAAATGGCTCCAAAGCCTCTAAACCAAACAGCAAATAGCTCAATAAGCTATTTTCAGCTTATTACTTCATAAGCTTCCAATGCATGATCAAATGAACTCAAATGAACATGTTATGATGTGAAATGATTAGAAGGAGTAAATGAATCATTAAAAACAGGATTTAACATGAATTTGAGCTTATGAACATAATAAGCTCGAGGAACGAGCTTATAAGAATCATGTTTTGGTAAAAATTGCTTAAAATTGAAATCAAAAGAGCAAGGTAACTTGAAAACTGAAATATATGCTCATACAATAACTTTAAAGCAAACTTAATTAACATTAAACTAAGAAAGTAAAACAGGGATTTTTTTTTGATCGGCTTGTTCTCTTCTCTTTTATAGAGGCTCAAAGCCTTTCTTTGTTCTTGGGTTGAGCTTGTTGTGAGTGTACAAAGTTTCCCAAGCAATCCTAGCCCTTCATTCACCTCTCTTCATCTCAGCCATTGGTTGGGGTGCGGGTTTTTGTAAATTGTCAACAGGGAAAGGTTATAGGGGTAATGGGGAGGTGGGAATGAGCTGGGAGATGTACTAGGGGGGTGGGGATGAGCTAGAAACCATGGGAAGAGGTGGTTTGGGTTTGGCGGGAAGGTGGTTTGAGTACAGTTATGGTTGCAGGGGTTTAAAGAGAAGTATGGGGAAGAGGCAAGAGTGCCCCCCCATCTTTGGCTCTCTATTCATTCCATTTGGCCGAGTTTTAGTTATAAACAAGTTTGGAAAGTGACACTTTTGGCCCTTGTCGTTTTATAACAAAAGAATTAAAAGGGGTTTTGGGTAATTGCAATAATGGTCCCTCTAGTTTATAACAGCAGATTTATAAAAGGTTTATGGGAATTGCAAATTTGGTCCCTGCTGTTTTATAAAAAGAGAAATAAAGAAGGATTTGAACAATTACAAAAACAGTCCTTGGCTTTTAAAATTGTAAAAGAAATGCCAATTGGCAGTTTCAGTCCCTGGACTCTTTTTAGCTCTTTTTCTTTATAAAATACTTTTGAAAATAACACAACAAGTCCCTATGGTTTTGTAAAAAGGTTATTGGGCTTGGGTTTTGTGTTTGGGCTTGTATTGGGCCCACTGGGTTTGGGTTTGGGCCCAATAAGGTACAGGTTTGGTTATTGGGCTTTTTCAAGCCCAATAAGGTTATGAAGTGGGTTTTGTGTGTACAATGGCTGAGATTGGCTGTAACTGGGCTAGGATTGGGCCTTCAAAGTCTTCACAGTCTTTGTCAATTGCACACAAATGGGCTGTTGAAATTGATTGAGGGCCCATTTGGTCTTCACAGATATACTATAATTATACTATTGGGCTTTCCCGGCCCATCAGATGGGTTAAGATTGCATCCAATAGTATTCTTCAGTTCCGGCTCCGGTTTGACTGTTGATTCTTCTGGATTGACTTTGACTTTGACTTTTTTGGTCTTTGGCCTTGATTTTTCACAGTCTTTTCCATTCCATGCTCAGTTTTGTCATTTTGGCTTGGTTTTCTGTCTTTTTGTTGATATCCACTTCCTGCACAATACAAATGCAAAACAAACATATATTTGGCAGTTTTTGTCTGTTTTTGGTCATTTAAGCTCGTTTTTAGAGGTAAAAGATATGTGTAATTAAGCACTTATCAGCCGGCCACCTCTCGCCCCCATCTGTCGTCGTCTCCACCTCTATTCGCCACCATCTCCACTTAAAGACGTCATCTTCTCTATCTCTGAGGTATGTTTTTTTCTTTTTTTTACCGTTATGTTTTACTTGTATTGATGTTGTTTTTATTTAAGTTTGATGTGAATTTGATTTAAAAATGAATTTGGGGTTTAGGGTTTTTGGATATGGGGATAATATATGTATTGATTTGAGTGAATTTTGGGTGTTTAGATATACAGATAATACATGTATTAAAGGGTTTAATGAATGAGGTTATGTATTACTGCTTTAGAAGGTTTAATTTGTTTAGAGGGTTTAATGAATGAGGGTCTAATTTGGTTGTTTATGAGGGTTTAATGAATGAGGGTTTAATTTGGTTGGACTTAAATCGTACCCGATTTGTTGCAACATGAATGTATTTTACGGGTTATTGTGGGTAGCTGATTTTCTAGAATACGGTAGGTTCCCGAATATATTTTGCTCATAAAAACTGTTTCCGACATAGTAAACAAGATCAAAAATTGACATTGCCTGTTCGGTATCTTTCTGCCCGTCGATATCCATAGATATACCTGATAAAGAAACACCAAATAGAGATACGGGTCAAACGGGTTGAAAGTCGACCAACTCTATTTCGGGTATCAGGTCTGGTGTTCTTTGTTTTATGGTTATAGCAACATTTCTTATAGGGATTCTATTTTGGAGGTTTATGGGTTTAGAAATAAGCTGCTTTGGTTTGTAGGTTTATGTTGTGGACATAGCATTACGTGTATTGTACGTGTAATGATAGTGCCATGTATGACAGGAATGAGCAACAAATATATGTAGATGGAGTCAAGGTACTTCAGATATCAATAGCAAGTTAAGTACATTACTAAACTAGCATAGAATAAGGCATTAATAAGTTTCATAAATGATGGAATGTTTTAGTGCGGTACTGAAGTATGATGTCATATCCTATTCAGAAGATTGTACTCTAAATTATACTCCGTAGTAGGTCAATAACAATATAACATCAATATTTAACTTCCTACCTAGAACAAATGCGTACTCTACTAAATTCTGCTTTAGGTCTATTATCGACAGTTTCGAATCACACATTAGCACTTAATGAAACAAACGTTTGCATTACCTGAAAAAACTTTCATGAAAGCTGGAAACTGATGACGTGGAAGGTTAGGTAAGGCAGTACAACCGACAATTGTGGTGTTAGTTAGAGTACGAGGTGACATGATAGCCATTGAAGTGGAGGTTGTTGTCACTGGAGATATAATTAGTTAGTTAGAGTTAGTTGGTTATGGTGGCAATATGTTTTACAAATGATTCCTTCTATCTGTTAACTCCAGCCTTGAATTTAAGACCATACAACACACTTGCTTTTATTGTTTTTGTTCAATTCTTTGAAGTACTTTTTTTAGTGTTTTGGGTGTTACACGTCATAGACCAAACATCCACATTGGTTGTCTGGCTATCTTCCAAATGGAATATCTTGGTATGTCTTTTTATAACAAGCGGTTGTTATGTTTCCTTTTTATAAATACTTTTCTTTAAGTTGTGTTTTTCTAAGGACATGATTCGAGTCATGAGAAGTTTTTTTTGTCCTGTTTGGACGTGAAGGATTTTTACCTGTACGTTGCGGATAATGTAAGTTTGTGAATTTGTGTGTCGAGGATTTGGGTTTACTTTTCGTCGTCAAAACCATGAAACTTGATACGAGATATATACGGTCTCAAACCATAGAATGTTTGGTCATATTTGAAGAAGGTTAGTCCTAGATTTTAAAGGGGGTATCTGATGTTTTCTGTCTTGGATTCTCGAGTATTTGGACTATTTCTTGAAACTTGGTATGATAAATTTTGGTGTGATTACTTACTAAAGGTCTATTTTGATAGTTTCTTCTTACTAAAAGCTTTTACTGAACTAGCATAGAATAAGGCATTAATAAGTTTCTATTTTGTCCGCTGTTGATGTAGTTTTCTTGCTCATACTCTTCGTGTTTTCTTGGTAGTAAACAGAATGTATACAGAGGAAGAGGTGACTGTGATCAGAATGTTTTAGCAATTTGTGACTTCAACATGATCTTTACCTATATTGTCGCCGGATGGGAAGGTACGGCGCACGATGCGAGAATACATAATGAAGCTTTAGATTATCTAATATATGAGTTTTCGATTCGGTATTTAAGTTTAAAATTGTGAGATACCCCGTATGTGAAAATGTAGATATGAAAATATACAAAAGTTAATTTGTTTTTTTTCCAGATAAATATTATATGTGTGATGCTTCCTATAGGCATACGCGTAGGTTTATGGCTCCGTATCGCAATGTTAGGTATTGGTTAGGAGACTTTCGTTGGAAACGTGCAATGACGAGTAAAGAAAAATTCAATCATGCTCATGCAAAACTTCGAAACGTAATCGAGCGTGCGTTCGGTGTCTTAACAACACGTTTTCCAATATTGAAGAGTATGCCCAAATTTCCTTTGGTTAAACAAAGAGATATTACTATTGCATGTTTTGCAATTCATAACTTTATACGAAAGGAGGGTTTAAGCGATGATTTTTTTGCTCAAAATACGACCAAAGTGACATACATGTTAATGAAAATGTACGTGATGATATCGATGGTGATGTTGAAGTTGCTCAACCTATTGGGAGTGAAGCCGATCAACAATATATGATTAACTTACGAGAAGACATCGCAACACAAATAATGCAAGCAAGGTCTTGAATTATTTGGTTTTAGATAAGTTACTTGAATGTCTTCATTACGTTAAACTTATGTATTATTTTAAGAAAGTTCGTGTAATAGTTTTTACTATGTTAAAATTTAGAATATGTATTAAGATAATTAATTTAATGGTTTATTGTTGTGTTGAATATATGATAAAAATGTTTTGTTTCATGTTTATACAAGTTACTTCTTCATCATATTATTATTGTTTGATATATACTCTAAAAAATAGACCATTAAGACAATTTTGAAAATACAAACAACATTTTTTCACTCAGATTCAGACATTATGACCACCTCTTACCAGTAAGATGTGGTAGTCAGATTCAGACCCAAAACATCTTAATGAAACAAACAACACCTAAGGGTGTGTTTGTTTTTAAAAAAAAGTCTGACTTGACTCTGACTCTTACCAGTCAGAGGCGGGCAGACATTTTCGTTGTTTGTTTTTTTCATTTTCATTCAGAGACGGGCAAACATATTGCCTCTGACTCGGTAAGAGGTGGTGAGCACGTCTGACACCCTCTTAACCCTATTATACCTTACAATACTTCACACCTTCACCACCATCACCAACCTTCACCCATTCACAGCCGCCGCCGGCCATCTCCAGCCTTGGCCAGCCACCTCTCGCCCCCATATGCCGTCGTCTCCACCTCTATTCGCCACCATCTCCACTTAAATCCGTCATCTTCTCCATGTCTGAGGTATGTTTTTTTTTCTTCTTTTTTACCTTTATGTTTTACTTGTATTGATGTTGTTTTTATTTAAGTTTGATATGAATTTGATTTAAAAATGAATTTGGGGTTTAGGGTTTTTGGATATGGGGATAATATATGTATTGATTTGAGTGAATTTTGGGTGTTTGGATATACAGATAATACATGTATTAAAGGGTTTAATGAATGAGGTTATGTATTACTGCTTTAGAAGGTTTAATTTGTTTAGAGGGTCTAATGAATGAGGGTCTAATTTGGTTGTTTATGAGGGTTTAATGAATGAGGGTTTAATTTGGTTGGACTTAAATCGTACCCGATTTGTTGCAACATGAATGTATTTTACGGGTTATTGTGGGTAGCTGATTTTTCAGAATACGGTAGGTTCCCGAATATATTTTGCTCATAAAAACTGTTTCCGACATAGTAAGCAAGATCAAAAATTGACATTGCCTGTTCGGTATCTCTCTGCCCGTCGATATCCATAGATGTACCTGATAAAGAAACACTAAATAGAGATACGGGTCAAACGGGTTGAAAGTCGACCAACTCTATTTCGTATCAGTTTTGGTGTTCTTTGTTTTATGGTTATAACAACATTTCTTATAGGGATTCTATTTTTGAGGTTTGTGGGTTTAGAAATAAGTTGCTTTGGTTTGTAGGTTTATGTTGTGAACATAGCATTACGTGTATTGTACGTGTAATGATAGTGCCATGTATGACAGGAATGAGCAACAAATATATGTAGATGGAGTCAAGGTACTTCAGATATCAGTAGCAAGTTAAGTATATTACTAAACTAGCATAGAATAAGGCATTAATAAGTTTCATAAATGATGGAATGTTTTAGTGCGGTACTGAAGTATGATGTCATATCCTGTTAAGAAGATTGTACTCTAAATTATACTCCGTAGTAGGTCAATAACAATATAACATCAATATTTAACTTCCTACCTAGAACAAATGCGTACTCTACTAAATTATGCTTTAGGTCTATTATCGACAGTTTCGAATCACACATTAGCACTTAATGAAACAAACGTTTGCATTACCTGAAAAAACTTTCATGAAAGCTGGAAACTGATGACGTAGAAGGTTCGGTAAGGCAGTACAACCGACAATTGTGGTATACGGTAGAAACTGATAGGTAAAGTAGAACATGCTCATGTTATTTGAAATTTGGAGTTGAATATTTAAGTATGGATTGTTGGAATTGGAGCTAATCTAGTCCGAGAGTGTGCATATATGAATTCTCATTCTCATTCTCAGATCATCGAAAGTTTAAATTTTTCTGTAAAACCTGTTGGTTCATTTAATATGAATTAATAAAACCTGCTGGTTCATTTTCATTTGTATCAAAAGCAAAGCAAAAAAGATTTGTTTTTAGACAACAATGACAGCAATGGTTTAGTGTGCTTATGTGCTTAATTTAAATAAGCACTATTAAGAAACTTTGAACATGGGATGTGCAAGTGATTTTGCTGACATAAAGATGGGTCTTTCTGTTGATTGGTTAAAAGTGAAAGATTTGTAGTAAATAGTACTCGTACTTGTACAAACATTGACCAGCCATGATATGTCTTAAATAATTCGTATATAGGAGGCTGTACAACTTGTTTTATAGGGTTGTTGGTGAATGTTTTATGGTTTGGTTCTGATTGTTTACTTCCGGATTCAGTGTATAATAACATGTACTTCATGAAGATTTTTGTTTAGATAGTTGTTGGGAAGTTCTGTTAAGTTTATTATTTGGAGCCGTTGTGTTCAAAATTTTGGGAGTTATAAAAAGTTGGCAGATAATAAACCAGTTGATACTAACATAATTAGAAAACCATTAGGTTGGGTGGTGTAGTTCTTCACCCGACATAACTCAATCGCTCCTGACACCTCAATGGACCATCACAGATATCATCATGACTCACCACAAGTATAAAGGCTGATTATTAAGCTTTATATTGCTTTTGTAACATTTTGCTGTATCTGTTGGGTGGAAAGAAATCTAGTGCCAAAGAACACGTTCTGATGATATCTTAGTACTCAACTTGACCCTTATTTTTTCTGAAATTAAATGTAGGAGCGTAATATCTTCTAAGTTTAGTAGTTACATATTCTAATTCTCAAAGCTCTAGAGTGTAAATAGCAAACATTATACATTCTTTTTCAATTTTTAGCAAATACTTAGTAGTAATGGTACATGATAGATATATTCCTAAACTAATTCTTATGTGTTTGCATTGTTTTTTTTTATAGGAAATGGGTGGACACTAACTAACTTTTACTCCCGGAACAATACAAGTTTTTATTGGACTCATGTTATCGAAAGAAGTGAATAGGGTAAAGGTAAAGGATATTAATTGCCTAATGTTGGAGTCTGTGAGGCGGGTACCGTCTAGTCAGTAGAAAGCTTAGTGAAGCATTTGGCCTAACCACCAACCAAAAACAATTGAAAAATAAATTTGATTACTACAATGCAAAATATAAAGCTTGGGCTTATTTATGAGGAAAAACAGGAAATATCTACAATGAAGTTCAAAAACATTTGAACCTAACAAGAAAGAGTGGTAAAGATCGTAAGCAAGGTAGGTTATGATACTTTAAATGTAATTTTTACATACTATAATATTAGTAATGACTACGTTATTAATCTATACTTTCTTTGTGAATTTTTTTAGAGATTTAAGCACGGGAGTAGTTGAAGTAGGTATCATTGCTTTTCTAAACTTTGTCATTGCTATTTGAAAAGTGTTCTGGCAAGGGGTACTATTCGTCGACCCGTTGCTGAAAAAAGGCCTTATTACCAAATTTTTGGTGTCAAGTTAGTTGAAATTTATTACTAACATGTCTCTTGATTTTATTGTATTTAAACAATTTGTTATTCCAAATTAGGGAGCTGTTGGTGCCCTTGATGGAACTCTTTAAACATGCTTCTGTTCCTTCTCATAAATAGATTATATACAGGCAAGAGGAAGAGGTAAATGTTATCAGATATTTTAGCCATTTGTGACATCAACTGATCTTTCCTATATTGTCGACGGATGAGAAGGTACGGCACAAGACGCAGAGATACTTAATGATGCTTTATATTGATTTCAAATATATGAAGTTTCGATTCAACCTATCAGGTAATTTAAGTTTAAAATTATGATATACCCGGTATGTAAAAAAAAAGTTGATATGAAAATTGTACAAAAATTATTTGTTTTTTTTCCAGATAAATTATTATCTGTGTGATTGCCGTCCTATAGGCCTTACACGTGGGTTTATGGCCTCGTTATCGCAATGTTGGTATTGGTTAGGAGACTTTAGCGGAATCGTTGCAATGGACGAGTAAAGAATAATTTAATCAGCTCATGCAAAACAGCAAAACGTCAAGACCGAGAGTTGCATTTGGTGTCTAAACGTACGTTTTTTTCAAAATTTGAAGAGTATGCGTAAATGTCCATTGGTTAAACAAAGAGAATTATTATTGCATGTTTTACCAATTTCATAATTTTATACGATAGGAGGGTTTTAAGCGATGATTTTTTTTTGCTCAATAAGACCAATAGTGACATAACATATTAATGATGAATGTACGTGATGACAACGATGGTGATGGTTGGAAGTTGCTTAACCTATTAGGAGTGAAGGGCCGAGATCGGACATTTGATTAACTTACGAGATGACACCGCGACACAAATAATGCAAGCCAGGTCTTGAATTATTTGGTTTTAGATAAGTTACTTGAATGTCTTCATTACGTTAAACTTATGTATTATTTTAAGAAAGTTCGTGTAATAGTTTTTACTATGTTAAATCTTTGAATTTGTATTAAGTAAATAATTTCATTGGTTTATTGTTGTGTTAATATATTGTTATATTGTTTTGTTTTTCATGTTTATACAAGTTATTTATTCATCGTATTATTATTGTTTGATATATACTCTAAAAAATAGATCATTAAGACAATTTTGAAAAAACAAACAACATTTTTTTTTAGATTCAGACATTATGACCACCTCTTACCAGTAAGATGTGGTAGTCAGATCAGGACCCAAAAACATCTAATGAAACATATAACACCTTAGGGTGTGTTGGTTTTAATAAAAAAAAAGTCTGTATTAACTCTGACTCTTACTCAGTCAGTGGCGGGCAGACATTTTTGTGGGGGGTGGGTCCGTTTTTTTACATCTTTAGTCAGAGACGAGCAAACATTCTCCCACTGACTCGGTAAGAAGTGGTGAACACGTCTAACACCCTTTAAACCCTATTATACCTTTCACCCATTCAACACCCACCGCCGACCACCTCTCGCCCCCATCTGCCGTCGTCTCCACCTCAATTTGCCGTGTCTCACCTCTTTCTCCACGTATCACTTAAAGCTCGTTCATCTATTCTCCATCTCTGAGGTAAGTTTTTTTTCTGTTTTCTACCTTTTATGTGTTACTTGTATTGAATTTGGTGTTTATGGTGTTTGATATGGGGATAAAATATGTATTGATTTGAGTGAATTTTGGGTGTTTGGATATGGAGATAATACATGTATTAAAGGGTTATGAATGAGGTTATGTATTAATGCTTTAGAAGGTCTAATGAATGAGGGTCTAATTTGGTTGTTTATGAGGGTTTAATTTGTTTAGAGGGTTTAATGAATGAGGGTTTAACTGGGTTGTTTATGAGGGTTTAATATGTTTAGACAACATCTTTTAAACTGATATGTGTCCACTTGATTAGTTTTTAGACTTAAATCATACCAGATTTGTTGCAACATGAATGGGTTATTTGTTGATCATCGGTTTGTACCCATAGGCTGACTTGAACTTAGGTACAAATATTATCTTGCATATCTTACGGGTTATTGTGGGCAGCTGATTTTCTAGAATATGGTAGGTTCCCGAATATATTTTGCTCATAAAAATTGTTTCCGACATAGTAAACAACATCAAAAATTAACTATACCTGTTCAGTATCTTTCTGCCCGTCGATATCCATAAGATATCTATTTTTACTACCTGGTATGTGGTGCCCTGTTCTTCCTCGTTGTATAAGGTCTGGTGTTCTTTGTTATATCGTTATAACAATATTTATCATAGGGATTATATTTTAGAGGTTTATGGGATTAGAAATAAACTGCTTTGGTTTGGAGGTTTATGTTGTAGACATAACATTACGTGTATTGTTGAGAAACCACTAAAGTCAATCTACTTTTTTTTCAAGGAAATAAACACAATAGTTACCAAACAAAGCAATAGAAGGTTATTTGTGTTTTTCAAATTCAAAGCTCTAGATGAGAAAGTTGAAATAGCATCATAGGAATGCATTAGTTAAAAGTATATGTTGTTGTTAAAAGTCTATGTGCTGAGCTGTTGGGTCTGATGTGCCGGCTCACTACAGTTTCATATCATTCGACAACAACATCGTTTGACTGTTGTTATCGCCGTCCCCTGGCCCCCATACTATTCTGATTTTAAGGGCCTATTAGCTTATATGGTAGAAACTGATAGGTAAATTAGAACATGCTCATGTATTTGAAATTTGGAGTTGAATATTAAAGTATGGATTGTTGGAATTGGAGCTAATCTAGTTCGAGAGTGTGCATATATGAATTCTCATTCTCATTCTCGGATCATCAAAAGTTTAAATTTTTCTGTAAAACATGTTGGTTCATTTAATATGAATTAATAAAAATGTGGAGTTATTTTCATTTGTATCAAAAGCAAAGCAAAAAAGATTTGTTTTTAGAAAATAATGGCAGCAATGGTTTAGTGTGCTTATGTGCTTAATTTAAACAAGCACTATTAAGAAACTTAAAACATGGGATGTGCAAGTGATTTTTGCTGATATAAAGTTGGTCTTTCTGTTGATTGGTTAAAAGTGAAAGATTTGTAGTAAATAGTACTCGTACTTGTACAAACATTGACCAGCCATGATATGTCTTAAATTGTACATATATAGGAGGCTGTACAACTTGTTTCATAGGGTTGTTGGTGAATGTTTTATGGTTTGGTTCTGATTATTTACTTCCGGATTCAGTGTATAATAACATGTGCTTCATGAAGATTTTTGTTTAGATAGTTGTGGGAAGCTTCTGTTAGGTTATTATTTGGAGCTATATGTTCAAATTTTGGGAGTTTATAAAAGTTGGCTGATAATACAACCAGTTGATACTAACATAATGAAACCATTAGGCTGGGTGGTGTAGTCCTCACCCGACGAAACAACCCCGCTCACTGCCAACTTAATGGCACATCGCCCACGCTTTCTCTCACTCATGGACCTCACACACAAGTATAAAGTTAATATATTAAGCTTTATATTGCTTTTAACATTTTGCAGAATCTATTTTGTGAAAGAAATCTAGTGCCAAAGAACATGTTCTGATGATATCTTAGTACTCAACTTGACCCTTATTTTTTCTAAAATTAAATGTAGGAGCGTAATATCTTCTAAGTTCTAGTTGTATACATATTACAATTCTAAAGCTTATAGAGTCTAATAGAAACATGATAACATTCTTTTTGCAATTTAGCATAATCATAGGTACGTAATGGTACATGGTAGATAATCCTAACTAAAATTTTATGCGTTTGCATTGTTTTTTTTATAGGACATGGGTGACAGTAACCTATCTTTTACTCCGAAACATACAAGTTTTTCTGGGATCATGTATCGAAGAATGAATAGGGTAAGGCTAAAGGTAATAGCTACATGTTGGGTCTCAGGTGGGCGGTAGTAGTAGAAATCTTAGTGAAGATTTTGGGCCTAAAACCACCTAACAAAAACAGTTGAAAAATAAATCCGATTACTACAATGGAAAATATAAAGCTTGGGCTTATTTAAAAGGAAAAACATGAAATATCTATAATGAAGATACAAAAACATTCAACCTAACAAACGAAAGAGTGGAAAGATGTAAGCAAGGTGGGTTCATGAATACTTTGAACGTAATTTTTACATTAATATAAATATAGTAATGGTCAACTTTATTAATCTATTACTTTCTTTGTAGAATTTTTTTTAGAGATTTAAGCTCGAGAGTAGTATGAAAAATAGTCCATTAGTCCTAGATTTTAAAGGGGGTATCTGATGTTTTCTGTCTTGGATTCTCGAGTATTTGGACTATTTCTTGAAACTTGGTATGATAAATTTTGGTGTGATTACTTACTAAAGGTCTATTTTGATAGTTTCTTCTTACTAAAAGCTTTTACTGAACTAGCATAGAATAAGGCATTAATAAGTTTCTATTTTGTCCGTTGTTGATGTAGTTTTCTTGCTCATACTCTTCGTGTTTTCTTGGTAGTAAACAGAATGTATACAGAGCAAGAGGAAGAGGTGACTGTGATCAGAATGTTTTAGCAATTTGTGACTTCAACATGATCTTTACCTATATTGTCGCCGGATGGGAAGGTACGGCACACGACGCGAGAATACTTAATGAAGCTTTAGATGATCCAATATATGAGTTTCCGATTCGGTATTTAAGTTTAAAATTGTGATATACCCCGTATGTGAAAATGTAGATATGAAAATATACAAAAGTTAATTTGTTTTTTTTCCAGATAAATATTATCTGTGTGATGCTGCCTATAGGCATACGCGTGGGTTTATGGCTCCGTATCGCAATGTTAGGTATTGGTTAGGAGACTTTCGTCGGAAACATGCAATGACGAGTAAAGAAAAATTCAATCACGCTCATGCAAAACTTCGAAACGTAATCGAGCGTGCGTTTGGTGTCTTAAAAGCACGTTTTCCAATATTGAAGAGTATGCCCAAATTTCCTTTGGTTAAACAAAGAGATATTACTATTGCATGTTTTGCAATTCATAACTTTATACGAAATGAGGGTTTAAGCGATGATTTTTTTGCTCAATACGACCAAAGTGACATACATGTTAATGAAAATGTACGTGATGATAACGATGATGATGTTGAAGTTGCTCAACCTATTGGGAGTAAAGCCGATCAACAATATATAATTAACTTACGAGATTACATCGCAACACAAATAATGCAAGCAAGGTCTTGAATTATTTGGTTTTAGATAAGTTACTTGAATGTCTTCATTACGTTGAACTTATGTATTATTTTAAGAAAGTTCATGTAATAGTTTTTACTATGTTAAAATTTAGAATGTGTTAAATATATGATAAAAATGTTTTGTTTCATGTTTATACAAGTTACTTCTTTATCATATTATTATTGTTTGATATATACTCTAAAAAATAGACCATTAAGACAATTTTGAAAAAACAAACAACACCTAACTTTCGTATAAAGTCTGTTATTGCTTTGAACAATGTTGTTATCTATGGTTTTGATCATGAAGGCGTTCACGCGATGACATGTAAGCTACTTCATGCTTCTTTCTTACCATTAACGTTGCAGCTTAACTGCTTAAAGCCACAGGATCATTTGTATCGTCGTTACAAGTCCTCTCCATGCTCCAGCTGAATGTTTTAATGCACTAAGAATCCAGTTATTGCTAACCCAATCCAATCCCAATTCAAACCAAAAGCTTAATGGAATCAATGCGTTATTTCCTGTGTACTTTTAACCATTATACAAGCCTTGCAAGAAATATGGTCAAAACATCACATGGGACAACTATTACATATGTGCAAATGACAACGATATACTGATCATTGCAAATAACAAACGAAATACTAAAGTTGGCATTTACACCTGTTTACTATAAGCTGTCAAATACTACCTTCTCTGTTGAATTCAATATAACCAATTGTTGCCAGATACTTGATTCCCAACAGATACTTGATTTCCTTAAACACTACAGAACATATATTATATTCGATTATCAATCAACAGAATAGAAGAAACTAGCAACAATTATTATCATATAGTTTTAAATAATTTCTTGTCGTAATATACAAAACAAAAGTAAACATGAACCTCATTTCTGCAACTAACAGACGGTGTACAAAAATAGTATTAGGATGCACACAACCATATTTTAGTGTTCAAACATTATGAGAGCACATGAGAAATTCTGCATCCTCAAAAGTAGGCACTTGATGATTCTTGATGTTCTTTTCTTTTCTATAATTCTTGATCTCACAAAATCATATCAGATGATTTGGTGTTTTTGGGTATGGATAAAGAATGTCCATTCCTAGATCTTTATTCAGTCAATCCTTCTTACTTTGGTCGTCTTCGGTAAGGATACAAGATGTCATCAACACTTTCCTTTATTTGATTACCAACTTTGCGCACATTCTTTGCTACCCCTGACGCAACCACATTTGCATTTCTTGTGAATCTGTTCTCAACAAGAGGAAGTGTAAGTACAGTAAATGAAGGTTAGGGAAATGATATAGAAATAATTTAACTTTGATATTTAAGGTCACGTCTTTTACTTTCAATTAATAATTTTCTTTGCCTTTGTCACAATTCTTGAAAGGTCTAAAACTCGCAACATTTCGAAGCTGAGAATTTGCTTTTTCTTACTTTAAAGCTCTAACTGCCAACTTTTTTTTCTTTTAACAAAAGGAGCATTATAAACCATAGACACCAATACTTGCCTGCTAAAGAAATCATCCGACGCAGATTGACCTTGTGCTGGCCTGCTTACTCGTGGTTGTGGAACAGCATGGTTATCTTCAAAAGACGAAAATGCATTAGTTTTGTTATCCTTGCCAACTGAACAACCCAGCCAAGTGCAGGTGATATATCCACACAAAAGAATCAATATAGAGTATTGAACGCCATAGTTTAGCAATAATGACTAAATGTCAAATGTACTAGTAGACAGACTTGTATATATTTACTTTTTTGTGTAAAATACAATAACCGCCTCATGAAGCACGGATACTGTGAATAATTGAAATTCAAAAATAATCTTAATAATTTGACATATGCATATCACAGTTATATGGTGTAAGTTTTGACATTCCAAAAACAAATGAAGACAAATATAGAAGACAGAATATGAGATATATTCTTTGGGCGTCTTCTCAAATGTCACTGGTTACTAAAAATGGCATCTACCAAGAGATCACGTGTGATTGCCCATAACAGGTGGTAAGAAGAGCTCTGAACAAATTAGTAACTGATCCAAAATTTAACACTTTACCTTTGTTATGAGCATGAGTAGGAGCAGAGTTGGCATTAGTAACTTTTCTGTCAACCAAAACCTGCCAAATTTATGAACGAGTGAAGGTGTTAAATGTGTTATTGTATTTGTATAACAAAGCAATGACAAATGAAGATCTAGCACTACATGGATCAAGCAAATGCATATCAAAAGGGTAGAGTATATGCAACATACACCACAGCTGCCTCAGGCACACCGCACATAATGAATACATCATAATAACATTTAAGAGAGAGAGAGCACCTCAATCCCAACACAAACTGGCAACTCCTTTTCTGTTTCTTGTGCATCGCCACTGTTATTTTTCATATCTGAATAAACAGAGTAACCAACACACCCGTATCTAAAATCAGCAAGGCTCCTACCCTCTTTTGAAGCTTCCATCTCCGACTCACCAACATAGTAGCGAGGTACTAGCCACAAGAGTTAAAATTTAGGATCCCATACTTATAATTTAACAAGCAGAAATATATGTATGGTACAATCCGAAACTTTAAAAACAAGAAAAACTAGCCCAAAAAAGTTTTAAAAAGGCGTTCCAGAACAAGATGATCACAAAGCCATCAAAGGTACAGCAATATAAACAAGTCAAAGTTTAACATTCAACAAAGACTAATTATACACTGAGCATACAGCATTGCACCTTGTGCAACAACGTAATAAACGCAATAGCATACTTGACAGACAGCTATTATAAACAACCACGCTGACAAAAAATAAGAGATGGAGCAACCTCTGAGAAAACAATCCGAATTAAATAATTTATGTCAACATAATTGCCTTTTTCAACCCAACTTTGGATCAAATCAGGTTTCAGCCATCAGGTATCAAGTTGGTTCTTGACCAAATAAGTTGCCTAGGCTACTAATTGGCGGTGAAACAACCATACCATGACAAGTGCCTTACAAAAGATTCCACGGGAATGAATCACCATGACTATTGCTGATGGCCTGCTGTCATAGCAATGAGCTGGGAACGACGTTACCTAGAAAATATAATGATCAATGGATTACTTTAGCCTAACTTTTCTAAGTTCTTACAAAAAAAATTTGAAGCTCATATATGACACTAATATTATTGTCCATATACACTGTCTAGATAGACCATTTACCAATGATTTCTTAGGTTTCGTTTGTTTTTCTAAAAAAAGCACTTCTTGCCTCTTTTGTCTGCAGGAGGGAAGAGGTTACCAAAGAAGTGTGTTTGTTTTTTTGCAGACATAGTGCTAAAAAGCACTTCTTACTTCTTCAATATTTCAGATATAATATTTCACTTCTTTCCACTTCTTCAACACCACCTCCCACCACCACCACCCAATTTTTCACTTTTTTGCGTCTTCGTACGTTTTTATCAGTTTTTATACGCTTTTTACGTTTTCGTTCGTCTTTTTACGTTTTCGTCCGTCTTTTTACGTTTTCGCCCGCTTTCTTACGTTTTTTATGTTTTCGTCTGTTTTTTACGTTTTTGTCCGTTTTGGTACGATTTCGTCCGCCTTTTTATGTTTTCTTTTAAAGTTTCGTTGCGTTTTCGCTTTTCTCGGTTCGTTTTTCGTCTTTTTCGTCGGTTACTCCCTTTTGTATGTTGTTCGCTATTTTAGTACGTTTCGTCTGTTTTTTTACATTTTCGTTCGATTTCTTACGTTTTAGTCCGGTTTTTTAGGTTTTCGTCTGTATTTTTACGTTTTCGCCCGTTTGTAATTTTTCGTGGATTGTTTCGTGTTCGTCCTTTCATACCTTGCGTCCTTTTTTACGTTTTCGTTTGTTTTTTTACCTTTTCGTCCTTGTTTACTGCCTCTCCATTTTTCACGTTGCGTCTGTTGTTTTACATTACAGTACGTTTTTCTACGTTTGACGTCCTTGGGTACGCAAACGTAAAAAAAACAAACGAAAACGTGCAAAAACGGACGAATACGTAAGAAACATACAAAAACGTAAAAAAAAACAGACAAAAACGTACGAAACGGATGATATCGGACGAAAACGTAAAAATCGTACGGAAACGTAAAAAACAGACAGAACGTAAAAAAAAACTGAAAACGGACGAAAACGTAAAAAAAGGACAAAAACGTAAATAAACAGACGGAATCGTAAAAAAACGGACGAAAAGGTAAAAAAAACGTACAAAACGTAAAAAAATGGACGAAAACGTAAAAAACAGAGCAAAACGTTAAATGAAATGTTTTGCCACCTCTAAACACTAGTGAAAAAGAGAAAAAATGAATCAACAACAACAATACCCAATCCCGCCTGGGCAGGGTATGGGGGAGGTGAAATGTAGACAGATCATACCGTTACCCTTGACGGGTAAGGAGACTGCTTCCGTGTAGACCTCCGGCTAAGAGACAAGGGGGGGAGAGAGAGAGCGAGAGAAAGCCATTTTTTTTTTAAATAATTATTTATTATTTGGAAGTATGATAAAGAAAGGGAACAAGGCATGCGAAGATACAGGAGCAAGATACAAAAAGCAAGTAAAGGCACATATCAAGCCAGACGAAACATAGAAAACAACGCAAAGCACAGAAAGCACAAAGCTAGCATATGACCACAGGAGCGCAAAGCAAGAACAAGACGGCAAAAACTAAAAGCAAACATTCGACAAAAACGAGAAGGCATATATAGAGCAATAGAGTAAAAAGCACATAGAGACCCAAAGAAACTAAAAAAAATCTAAAGCGGAACAAACTAGCTTAAAAAGGCCTAGGGCCCTACCAAAAGAACGCAGCAGGCAGAGCAAGAACACGGAAGGACACCAGCCCCTAAACAAGCAACAAACAAGGGAAGCAAAGAACACACAAGGCCATAGAAGACAAGGAAAACAAAAGGGAAAAGCAACAAAGCAGAGCACAAAAGGCACAAGCCGGCATACGCACACAGAAAAAGGCAAAGCAAGAGCGAGCAGGCAAACACGAAAAGCACACATTCGACAAAAAAGAGAAGGCATTCAAAGGGCAATAGATCAAAAAGCACATAGAGACAGAAAGAAAAATAATAATCACTAAAAACATAGAAGACAAAAAGAAAAAAATGAATGAAAGAAGTAATTCAATAGAAAAAAAACAAACGGTCTTTTTCATGCACATAGATGAAGACTTTAGATGTAACTCTTCTTCTGCAGACATGGTTTGCAAATGAAAAGGTAAAACCTCTGAAAAAACAAACGAAGCCTTAATTTTTATTAGCACCATGCCACCCTCTAATTTCCATGTCTCTACTCTCTAGATAGTTAAAAAATGATTATAGGATGGCACTTAAGTTCCCTAAGTATACAATTCCAAGAAAATCAACAGTCAATTGCACATCGCCGCAAAATCATGCAAATCAATGTGTTTTCATTCTTTTTCTACCAAAATACATTTTAATACCCTAGACTTGGCTAATTAGGTCCCTCTAGTACCCTGAATTAAAACTGGTGAAATTTAGTACCATCAACTTAAAAAATTTGGTCTTTTTATCGGTCACATGAGGAACACGTGCGTGGTTTCGTGTAGGAAACTGAGAAAGAAGATCGTATCTGTTTAGTCTTACAATTTCATTGTCAAAATAATAGATAAATAGAGCCCAAGTCCATAGTTCTATCTAACTCTGGGTCTATAACAAGTGTGCTACGACCATCAGTTAATTCACAACCATAGATAGAAAGCATGAAGTTTTGTGCCCGTTGAAATTTTCATCCTTGCATAATTAATCTATATTTTGTCAAATGATATGGGAATGTCCTTGAATTCATCTTTCAAAGTAAGATATGGAATCAATGCCTTAACTTAAATAGATTCAAGTGAAACTGCATGTTTAGAAATTTAATGTTGGGCTCAATGAATAATCTTCTTCATACCCCACATCTCTTAATTATATATTAAATCACGCCCAAATTCATATCACTCGATACACATAGTTACAAAAAAAAAAAAACACACTATAGCTAATGAATTCAGCAAAAAGACTTAAAAACCAAATAATGCATCGGATCCAATTGAATTGGACAGAGAACCCTGATTTTTAACATCAAAAACCCAATTCAGGACATCAAATAATGAATAGCTTACCTAGTTATCACCTTTCACGGCTTCTACATTTGATTCACATAAAACAAATACGACTATTCTTAAAGAGTTGTTTTTGCTTTCGAATCCATGAGATAGCGTGTCGGATCAATTTATGGTGCAAAACAACTTAGTGGCTTTGGTTGTCTGTATTATGTATCCTCCGTCAAATTCGCAATTTCTTCCTTAAATCCCTAATGGAAACAAGTCACATGATCCTCATATGACCGAGTCAAGGTATTGAAATGACCAGTTTTCCAAGGTATTGAAATGACCAGTTGAGGGTAAGCTCCACCTCTAACAATTCAGGGTATCACACTACCACCTAGTTAGCTAAGTCTAAGGTACTAAAATGCAAATTGGTTTTGTTGGGAGAAATAAGGAAAAGAACGTATAATTCGGTACCATAGAACCATAAAAGGCATAGCTCAAATGTATATATAGTCATCAAATCACAACACAAAGGAAAAAAAATGCTATGCTTTTGTTGATATAGCTACAACCGTAGTTAAACTCACATATAAAAACACCAGCAGGTGATCCATGATGTGCACAGCATAAGGCAACTATCCTAAACAACCACCAGCAGGTCAGCTCACATCATTATGTGTTTTTTCCCTATGAATACCCTAACTTAGAAAACACTTGTTCTGTTCTTAAATCTGATTACCACTTGTTATTTTTTAAAAGCCTTGAGGTCCACCTCTTCTCCGGCAAACATGGTATTGCAGTGAAAAAACAAGAAGTGGTAAAGAAGCCTAAATTAGATAACTCGCCTGCTTCTCGCAGCCCAAGGCCAGACTTATTTGTTAGTTGAAAACAACAAACAATATTATACGCATAAATGCAAATCAGTTATGTATGTCATTGGAATGAAAATGTAACCTAAAAAATGAAGCATTTCATTAGTATTTTGTTTCTAATTTATGTTAGCATGTAACGTGTGACACCATAGTTTACAATCCTAAACAAAAACTAAAACCAAACTAATAATTTAGCAAAACAAAAGACGCAAAACTGTGACGGAAGATAACAACTTGAGCAACATAACAAATCCAAGACATTGATACATACTAGTTTAAAAGCTTGAGAATCAAAATTCCTAACTCGCAAACTATTCGCAGTGCATACACAATCAATATCATATAAGATTAGTATTAAATAAATTGTGGAGAGATCGAAAGCAAGCGAATAATACTACCTTTAGGAAGGGAGCGCGTGAAACCGACGCAGAGAGGGTTACGGTGATTGGATTTGAGAGTGGATGAATAATATAAACATCCTTTGCATGATTTACCTTTTCTAGATGCACCTTTTTCATTCAACAAATGTAAATTACTTTTATCATCAATTTCTGGAGAGCTAGGGTTTGTTACTTCTTCTTTCATTTTTTTTTTATGAATGAATGATTAGTTTCCTTTCGTCAGAGGGAGATGATTATTATTGCTGGAGGAGGAGGAGGAGGAATTTGGGATTTTTCAATTGTTTAATCGGGAATTAAGCAAAACTACTTTTTTTAAAGATAATTTCATCCAAAAAGCTATTATACTCATGGTTTTGCTACGATTTGCAATTATTTTTTAAATCGCAAAGTCTTGCTAATTTTTTTTTAAAACTTCGCAAGTTTGACTAGCAAAGTCAACCTTCCGACTTTTTTAAATTTAGCAAAGTGAACCTTGCGATTTTTTTTAAAAAGATGCTAGATAAGGATAAATCTTGTGTGGCATGATACTCGTTTTGTGTCAAATATTCGATGTTTGTGTGTTTGACAGATAGGAGAACTCTACGAAACCAAAAAAGAATAATTTGAAGTTGAGCTCATACAATTTTTATGACTTAACAAATAGGCAAAGGAAGATTCAAACTTAGTTAGCAAAACTTATCAGTTAGCACAATCTCTATATCGTCATTTTCTTGCTAAGTTTTTAAAAAATATCGCAAGATTGACCTTATTAGTCAATCATTGCTAGTTTTTTTTCATTAAACTAGCAAGGTTGAGTTTGCTAGTCAATATTGCGGTCTTTTTTTAAAAATTAGCAAGATCTTGCTAGTTTTATGGGTATAATGGCTTTTTGAATACAAACTGGGTATTTAGTGAAATATGTTTGTAAAATTTGTTATTTTTGTCATTTTCTTTTTTTTAAACTACACTTGTAGCCTTAAGCATGGTCTATAAAACCAAACTGGACATCGAACTGTTTTTTTTTTGTTTCCGGTTTAACCGGTCGAGTCGTTTGGTCTTGATTTCTGGTACAACTGAAGTTGTTAGTTCGTTTTGGTTTTCAAAACACTTCTAAAGCCATTCATATAGATAAATACTTAAAAAAGTCCGTTTTGACGCGGTCGGTTCAACTAGTCGAGCCTGAAAATCGATTTAGTTACCGAAAACCTGTTTTGGGCAAAAGAGGTGTCTCACTCGGTGATTCTAGGCATGTTTCGCGAAAATAAATGTTTATTTTTGTTTCATGAAAATGTTTTGTGTTGTAGTTATTTTAATATGTAAAATGATATAAAAGTAACATTATAAATTTAAAGCTTGTTTTAGTTAAATTTTAATGATAGCTTTAACCTCTTGTTGAACAATCTTTTTATCAAAAACGTTAACTGGTGACGTATAATAGGTATACCAGGCCCCTGGGCTTGAACCGTATTATCACAATGGGTCTCAGGCCCAACCAAGCAAGTAAAAGCAACAAAAAGCATAATGGGCCAGAACTAAGCCCAATTCCGTATTGGCATGGCTCGAGAGAAGCAAGCCGGACGCGACAAACCCTTCGCAGACCAACAAGCGTCCGCGGAAGGGAATTAGCGTCCGCAAGTCACGATTACAAGCGGATCCTTATCTAACAAGGGTCTCACTTCGGCCTAATGAACAAAATGAGCCCGAAATACAAGGTAAAAACCTAATATTTGACACTCACCTATAAAAGGGAAATGACCACCCCACAAGGTACGTTTTCTGATCACATTTTACACACATACACTCTGACAATTCTACTGACAAAACATGAATAACTTACTCTCACGCTGGATATTAATCGTCCGAGTGGCATCCGTCCCCACGACTAAGACTAACTGTCAATTACGATTCTATTTGTGCAGTGAAATTACACATCCAAATCCTCACCATTCTCCAGTAATCTTTTAGTAACCGAATCGCTAAATAAACTATTTCACATTAAGGTAAGGCCCCCCAGCGCCAACAAGCAATCGAGATCCAATTCAAACCCGTAAAACTCATAAATGTTGTACTACAACCAAGTCTTGGCGCCATCCCGTTGGATTGACCACTAAACTAACTATCAATCCCATAAATACGACTCCATAACTCAACATTCTGGTCCAAAAGACTTCTACACACACAACATTTCCTGTTCCGTGCGGAACACGGTGGGAAGAAACCAAAGGAAAACGAGCGATAAATCACCTAAGAAAACCAAATAACCGCATCCGATGCAAGCTCTTAGGGAATTTTGGTGATAAGAACTACAAATCAGTTGCTGTCAATCCTTCGCAGAAAAGTTGGCACCCAGAAAAAGTGCTGAACAATTGAAAGACAACCATGCGACCTCCAACTTAATCTTAACATCACCACAACGCGAGTCGAGATGAAAGCCAGACACGAACCGTCAGGATCAAAGGAGCCACTTAGACCCCTGAGACCCAAAGATTGCCCCGCTCTCAAAAGCCGCTAATCGAACCAAGCAACCAGAGACCGATCCATACTATCCACTAGAAGAACTTATACAGACACCGGAAAGAGAATACGGTGTTTACAATAAGAATTCGGAAAAAAGAGGACGCATCGTACTTCCACATGGATTGGGTAATAAAGCACAAAAGGCTCGATATGCGATATCTACCCCCAAAAGACTAGATCTACACATCCAGAGTTTCCCGCGTACCGCGAGAGAACGGAGACCGTCAACAGCCAACACCATACACAGCTCTAACATCGGCGCCTCACCACCAAGACCACATAAGACACAAGCATCACTCACACTAAAGGATGAGAAAAGGATCGAGCGAGTCTCCATAGCAAAACACATGTCTGAGGACACGTGCAGGCACTGACATTGGAAAATCTAAATACATCACAACACAAAAGCAGAGCATGACACACCAAGACACATATCCCATCGAGCCATGGCATCACCAAATAGAAGTGATCCTTAATTCCACTAAGTCATTCAACCACATGCACGTATGAACCGAAAGTGAAGTAGATATGGAAGATCATCTTAAGAGTTTTCACGCAAGCTGACCCAAGTAACGTGAACACGTGGAGCAGTTCAAATTCACACACTCTCACATCCCAGAGCGAGTCCCTAAACAACTGTTCACGTTGTCATCAATTGATGAAGAACATCTCCCATCCCTTTCCCGACATCCAGTAGATAATTATGACGACAATTGTAAAGAAGCATTCCATTAAGAGCAAATTACCTAAACCAACCGTCCGAAAACACGAATGTGCATCAAAGACACCGTCGAAATTCCTTTGTCACATAAACCAGTGACCAAGCAAAGGGGCGAACTCTACCGAAGATTTTCTGTAACGTGATAGCGAGTTCAAGATTAAGACACGAAGTCTCACAGGGATGTTAACGAGAGAGGTCCATCCTTTAACCATGGTGAAGTTTAATAGCGAATACATCAGGTGATTCATGCATGAAATCACGCGGAACCCTGAGCTGCTATGATATAGCTTTGCTCGTACACAACATCCCAAACAATCCGTCTACGCCAATTACAAAATATTGAAGATAAACACTGTATTCCTTAAATGCACAGGATCCAAAAGAAACTAGGCACGCGCTGCGAGCAACCAGGTAATGAATGAGACCTTTAATTACCTTCCACATTTGAGAGACACCATCAGATCCCAAAGCACCACTCAAGACATTCAGCCGCCGACACCACCCACACCACAAATTTACTCCTCTCAACACTCCGAAATGTAGGCTTTTAAAATCAACAAAGCGCCGCAATAACACACAACCAACAGGCAACAGCACACACAGCTAACTGTATCTTCGTCCATCCTCACGAAAAACACACAAGATAGGAGATCCGTGCGCGGCTACTAGACACGAAAGAGATAAGTTTCACAACAATCCTCCCTTCCAATTTACAACACCCACGGTGGAAAAAAAAGGAATAGCTAGCAAATTCTGTGAATTCCACAAAGAGTAGGCATAACCACGAGGCTGAGCTTAGGCATGTCACTTATGCGAAAACAGAGACAAATTGAGGAAATCATAGGCAGGAAAGTTATCGCCATGTAATCACTAACAAATCACATCTAATGAACGAACTAAAAGCAATATAGGAAACAGGAGCCCCAAGACAAATGTGGCAACAGCGATTGAGAAGCACTACCACACCAACCCGCACAAGCATAACGGCGCACCCAGACCACTAGTAAATTATCCTGAATAAGGGTACCAATTGCGGACTGAAAAAGACATAAGCCCGAAACAAAGGTATCACCCAAACATTCCTCTCCGGATGACAATGATCTTGTTCCCACCCTTAGGGGAAAGAAGATGGATACGAAAGGGCCAAATGGATATTGAAGCGAGGTAGAGGACATCGCTTGTTCACCGCATGTAACGTAGGACCGGGGCCCTCTTCAGAAAATCCGAATGAACACTGCTCTCTTTAAACCAACATCCGAGTACAGAGAGAACTCATCTCGTAAAGACCAAATGCGTCGTCCCCCAACCTCTACAACCACATAACCAGATAGAAAACTCTATATAAATAATACACTTCTGGGCACACCAAAATTCTATTAATTAACAGAGAAGTCTCTAATTATCAATTACTCGATAAATTAATAATTAATAATTTTAATAAATATTAACACTTAAATAATCTTAAAATTATAACTCATTAATTTATAGTATCTTCCAACAACTACCCACCCCTACTACATCTCCCCAATACATGAAAGTGTTGAAAGAGCACTCAAGAGAACTCCCAAATTTTGATCAAAAAGAGTTAGTTATCGCAATGCAATGGATGTCGAAGATGTGTGTGTTTCTGAATCACCCAGAAGAAAATGTATTTGCAAACAGTTGTTAGACTGATTGAAGAAATTATTAGACGAAAAAAGCGTACCTGTATCAAGGAGAATATAATACAATATAAAGAGCATGTCACAAGCGAGAGCGACATGAAATGAAGAACTCGATGATAAATGAACAGACTTCTAGCTCACCTATAGACAAAACCCCCTCTACTACGCCGAAACGAAGCTATTAAAGCGCAATCACATTGAACAATTTCTTGTGAGCTATGAGAAAACAACACCAGAAGAGATTCTTACCATGCAAAGAGAAAAAAAAGAGACGGTCATCATTCTACTGGGGAAATTGATTATCCAAACAATCAACCACATACGAAAAGGACATTGAGGTCATTTTTCAAGAAACCTATCGATACATGAATCAGTACAGCCCTCTATCATACGTAAACTACTTCTGATATATAAGGAATTATTAATTTAAATTTTAATACATGTTGTTCAACAGAAAATAATACCCACAAAAACTGGTCCTGATCTCTGCCACCACCTTTAATGAATTTTTAGCGCCGCAATATCGTAATTTAGTTGCACCTAACCAACAGTACCCCGCAAGGATTCTCCGAGAAAATCTTACCCAGAAGTCGGCAAAAAATATTATCTTAGAGAGTATTATGAAAATAATCGAGTATTACAATATTAATCGAAGTATTCTACTGTACTTGGTCGAGGTTAGTGGAAAATAATATGGCCGAGCTGGAGCAAAGTGATCGTTGCTTCGTAAAAAACTAGCCCGCCAGGAACACTCAACGTACCGCAAGGATGAACATTTAGTTGTAAGATCGATTCACTGACAACAGGAATACATAGAAAGGCCAAGGGTATAAGGAGAATCAAGAAGCAATCTCGTCCACAGCCCACGGAATGTTGAAGTTCCCAGTGACAAGCGGAACGGTCACTACTGCGGAGTAGCAGAACATAGACCGCTTGGAGTATGCGCAATGATCTCAGTCGGCCCAGAGACGGCAGCAGCTTGTGGATGACCAATCACAGAAGAAAAGATTCAAGTAGTCAATTCATCCATAATATACTGAACAAACTATAGCATAGGTTCTCTACCTTAACTGAAGAGTCCAAAGAAAGCTGTGCGTTTATTAAGGCAAAACTTGAGAGATATCTTCGCTATCTCAGAGGAGTGAAACCAACAGAGTAATGACCTGTGGTTCCGTGTCACAAAGCGGACACAAAGGTTGAACGGCCGTGAGGGATGTTTTCCAGTCAGACAAAAGAAAAGGGGGCAAGGCCACCGAAGAGAAACAAGGTAATATTTGAATAAGGATGGCTAAGCTAGTAAATCTGTATCATGAAGAAGATCCACTATCACAGTTGGCTTTTCAAACCCAGTAAAGGTGAAAAAACATGAACCAAACAGCTGGAGAAAAAAAAAGAAATGTGTGTAAGATTTCAAAGACTTGAATAAAGCATGTCTAAAAGATGCTATCCGCTACCTGAAAATATGACTGAAGGTGGAATCCCTCTGCGGATAGCCTTTCAATGGCTTTCTGGAACGCATAACAAAAAGGGGAATATTTTTAATAACCTCAAATCAAATGGCAAAGAAGACGAGGAAAAGACAAACGTTTATCACAACCAACGAATATTCAGCTACTCATCTAAAATGTCCGTTTTGGTTGAAAATTGTCGCGTAACATATTAACGTCACAGGATAAAAACCTTTTGCCCAAAGCAAATTGGTCGGATAGACTAACTTCTGAGATAGCGCCTTGTCTGGGCATACAAAAAGATGCCAACGGAACAATGAAGGATCCAGAGACGTGGAAGAAACGTTTAATTACCCTTTAGAAGTATAAAACATGAGTATAAACCCGAAAAAATGCAACCTTCGTGATGAATGAAGGCTATTTCTAGGTTACAAAAGTGAAACTCACCTCCGATGGATTAATGGTGTGTCCGATAAAGTAGCAAGCTGATTCTCAGTTTGCCATCTCCAAAGTGTTTGAAGGACGTGCAAAGACTAAACGGAAAATTGGCAAGCCTCAACAGGTTTCTATCCAAATCGGCCAAAAAGTCACTACCCTTCTTCAAAACTCTAAAAAAGTGCACTAAGAAAAGTGACTTCCAATGGACCACGAAAGCAGAAACGGCCTTCCAGCAAATGAAAAAAGTCGAGTTCGCACAAATTGCCTTATTAAAGATGGTCCGCTTACAAATAGAAAGAAAATTAATCCATCTACTTGGCAGCAGCAAAGGAGCCCACATTTTCGTCCCTTATGACTGGATAGGGACGGGATGCAAATACCCGATTTATATTCGTCACTAAGGCAACTACTGCGAGTCTAGAAATCAATTACCACTCCAATGTAAAAGCTAGTTACTCTCTCTAGTAAAGTGCTAGCAAGTCGACCAAAATATACTTCCTGGCACCATACAATCTTTGTAATCACAATCAGCCAATAAAAGCAGATGCAATCAAACTCGGGAGGTTACAGGAAGATTGCTCAAGTGGAGCTTGAGCTAAGAAAGAACATGACATCCAGTAACGGACCACAAACATCGGTCAAGGGACAATCCTAGCCGGACTTTATAGTGGAAACGTCCAGAGGACCAACTTAGAGATACGAAACTCATGGCAGCGGGAAGAACTACCCAGAACCCATGGACACTGTTCACAGACGGATTCCGTCCAGTGCAGATGGCTCGAGGCAGGACTGAAACTCACCAATCCAGAAGGAGGATGAAGATCACCTATCACTAGTTCAGGTTTATGCAACAATAACTGAAGCGAAATATAAAGCTTTGATCGCATGGATTAAAGATAGCCGGAGCAAATCGGTAGTCTAGAAAAACCTCCAGGCAAAGTGTTGGATTAACGATTGGTGCCAACTCGAGTGACACGGTACCGAAGAGTTGCAAAAGAAACCGACATGATTCGATACTTAGAGAAGGTAAAAACGTTCACTAGCAGCTTCAAAGCGTTCTCAATAAAACAGGTTTCGAGAAATGAAAACAAGAAGGCAGATGCGTTAAGTAAGATAGCATCAACAAGTTTTGCACATTTGAGTAAGCAAGTGCTGATGGAGGAACAGAAGGAAAAGTCCATAAGTGCAGCGAAAGTTTTGGCAGTAGTGCAAGAGGAAGGAGATACGTGGACGAGCCCTATTTTTAAATACCTTTCGGACGGAACACTTCCAGCAGAAGAGAAAAAAGCAAGAGCAGTAAAACGCAAGTCGTGGCGGTTCTCCATAATAAAAGGGATACTCTACAAAAAATCTTTCCTCGGACCGTGGCTACGCTGCATAAGACCACTCCAGGCCAACTATGTTCTAAGAAAATACATGAAGGATCTTGCAGCATGCACGCAGGCACACGATCCGTCGTGGCAAAGGCCTTGCGGATTGGTTATTACTGGCCAACCATGCACGAGGATGCAAGAAAGTTAATTCAAGCATGCCAAGACTACCAAGTTCACAAGCCTGTCCCAAGGAACCCTCAACAAAAGTTAAGCCCAATCACATCTCCGTGGCCGTCTACAAGTGGGTATTGAACATCCGCCGGACCTTTCCGGAAGACCCGAAAGGTTAAATTCTTGATAGCGTACTATCGATTTACTTCCACAAAGTGGAATCACAGCCAAGCCGGTTGCAACCATAAACTGGATAGCCCAGATCAAAAAATTTGTGTGGGATAACATTGTTTGTAGATTTGGACTCCCAAGGGAAATCATCTCAGATAACGGAAAGCAGTTCCAAGACAATCCATTCAAGGATTGGTGCGAGAAACTATGCATCCGCCAACATTTCGCTCTTTTGTCAAGCACCCGCAAACTAATGGCGCGTTAGTGGAAAGGGAAAACACCGTAAGTCATTTGGGAAGGAATACAGGTCAAGATGGACAATAAAAAATAAAATAAAGGAGGAATAACTGGATGGAAGAACTTCCTCATGTCCTATGGGCACACCGCACAATGATAAAATCCACATTAAGCGACGGAGAGCCACCCCTTCTCGATTACACAATACGGAACGGAAGCTGTCATCCCGGCAGAGATCGGCATGCCTACACTAAAGACAACGGAACGTAAAACGTAGAAGAAAAATAAGGAAGCTTTGGAAATCAACCTTGGACCTACTGAGAACAAAGAGAACAGGCAGCACTACGAGAAGCAAAAAAGCAAAGCAAAGAGGAAATGTCTACAACTAAACAATGTCCGAACTGTAAGTTTTAAAACCAGGAGACCTAAGTGTAACCGCTAACAAACGAGGCAAGAATCCGGCTGAAGATCCACAGGAAACAATTAAGTCCCAAAGTGGGACAACGCCCCGTATGAGGTTCACTCCACTGAAGCACTGAGAAGGGCGCATACAAGTTAAGGATCACCGGAGGACGGAAACCAGCATTTCACCAGACCTGGAACGCAGCAACCTTAAGACGTGTTACGTGCACAAAAGTAAGCAATCCAACCAAGCGGACTCCGACAGTGGGGGTAATGCATTCCAATCTATCTCAATTATATGCAATTGTAATGTTTTCCTGTTGAAAACTTTAATCTAAAAAAGTGGAACCTAGCTACCTTCACAACTTTTATTTTAAATTCCTGTTATTACTTTAACGGAAATAATTATATTGTGTGATTAAGACCGCACGCATAGGGCACGGCCCAATAAAATTTGTTCCGATAACAAAGGATGAAGTAACCTGAGACGAATATTCACCTCAAGTATAGTACAGGAATGCGCCAATTGCACGCCCAATACTAATACGATGTCCCATTGACCGCTCTTCCATCGTAAGTCTAATCCATCCACACACAAGTAGCACAACCAGTGAAAATAAAAGAAAATAGCAAATAAAGGCAGACATCAAAAAAAATAACCCACAAATATTCAAGTAAGATTACATGTCACCATAATATTATAACAAAAACTTAGCTAAGGAGTTAATGTATCCAAATTGTACAAAAGTACATTCACCGTCAGCTCAAAAAGGTCACACATGACTGTGGTACATAACGGACACAAACTGTTAGGAATTTGTAAACATACAAGACAACAGTAAAAAAACACCATACGCGGTCACGGCAAATTACCCTAGAAAAAAACTTAAGTGAAAAGAAGGATCACTCCATAACATTCAACTACTCCGCGTCATCGAATGCTAGAGGAAAGATGGTCCGAGCATCCCACTCCCGCTGCTTGTTTGCCGAATCCGGCATCATTACCCACTTGGGCATAGCCGGTAGTGCACAACTTCATAATCATCTGTTGATATAGGCGGAATGGTGTAGATGAAGACGAAGTCACAATAAAGCGAGTGGTAGTAGCCAAAGGAGCAGTACCAGAAGTGCATGCGGTACCTTCCAAAGCAGCAATGGATAAAGGCTCGGCTAGCGGAACAAAAACATCACGGAGAGCTGATCTATCGTTAGCAATATTCTCCTTGATCCTTCGGTCCTGGTATAGAAACATCCAAGAAACCATAAGGGAAGTAGCACCAACAACAGTTTGGGACCGGGGATGATATAATGGAACCAACAGCTGATACAACATGAGGCCTGGTAGACTCAGCCAAATTTCAATCACTCGGCAAGACTAGCTCTCCCAAACGGAGAAAGTGGTTTCATAATATTACCAATGCTGAGAGCATCTTTAATCTTGATATTATCACATACTCTGAACCGAACTACTCTTAAAACAGAAACACAGTCTCACCCCTACACTTAGAAGACACGCTGCAAAAGCTAAAAGATAATCAGCCTTCGTGGATAGGACACTTAAATAGCACAACAATCGTCAAAACTCTAACCCCCCGCGCCGTGGGTAATTTCGTCAGATAATCCTTCCTGCATACCCTTTCTCAACGGCCTTACCAATTGCCGCTGCTCAATAGAGGAAAGTATATTCATACAGAGTTCAAGGCATGTGCGATAACAAGCACAAAGGCCATGAGAGTAATGAAAGCCATCGAACGCCCAGAGATGGTAGTCAGAAGATGCGGGTAAAACCTCTCCTCCAAGTGAAGGGCAAGTTCAACAAGATCGGTATCCAGCTTATTAAATTTTTCATTCATCTCCCTTATCCGGTCATCCTGGAACTTCTCAAGTTGACCCATAAAGTTGTCATATGCCGTGACTTTGTCCTGAAGTACAGCGGAGGAAGCTTTCAGCTTATGCACCTAAAATCGAGCGAAAACATAAGAAAATGGCTGAATATAAAAAAGAGAGAGAACAAAACTGATAAACCGAAATAAATATGCGGGTACCAGTCAGTAAAGATTGTCAATTATGATAACTTAACGAAAGTGAACCAGGCATCCAAATCACAACCACCTTGTTCCCTAACCTTAAACGTAGCCGCAATGGTCGCCACTTTAATATCAAGCTAACCTTCTCATTCTCCAAAACAATATTACGGATCCGCCAAAGTCTGAACCTCCCCTCGCACGGAGACGAATAAGTCTTCCGTACTTCCTCCAAATCCGCCATCCTTCACAACAACTGAGCCTTAAGATTCGCAACCTCTTCATCCCTGGTTTTCAGCAATAAGTTTTTCTCCTCTACGACGACACTCCGAAGCTTCTTTTTCCACTATATATAAACTCAGCACGCATTCACACTTCAGCGCTAAAGAAGACATATGGCGAGCGGCCCTACATTAAATTCCATAAAAAGTTTGTTGTGCTCCATCCTAACGGATAAAAGCAAAAAACCCTAGGAGGACAAACACATCTACCATCTCGCGACAAGTACAGCATCAATCTAGAACAGCGAATCCCATTTGTTACACCCATGGGTACCTACACTTTCTGAATATCAGTGTCAGGACTAACAACAAGTACGAATCCACCAAGCAATTGAAGTCACTTACCAGTAAGGCCAGAGAAGCCACCCACGGTATGATCAGCCCCAGAAGAAGAACCATCACCAAAAACAGAAGACTCAACAAGTTTTCCTTTAACAGTGGTAGTAGGGTCAACAGTGGAAGTAACAGTAGTTGTCATTGTCATTAGCGAAACGGAAAGGGCCTGATAATAGAGTCAGCTTCAGCTATCGGTAATATTAGCCACCAGAATGATGAAAAGAACATCCGAGGAATATGAACTTTGCGGAGCTCCAAACATTATAGAGGTTAGCCCCCCACTAAAGAATCAGTGTGATCCTCTTTCCTCACGCTCCGTGCTGTCGGAAGACAACAGGAAGAAGTCCACAAAACGGCAAAGTCGGAATAGGGCTCAGACCTCTAACCACAAAATAAAAGCATTTGTTACACATCCCCAGCGAGCAACTGTTGAACCACAGACTTGGACTTACCACCTACGGATGCCCCACTCAGAGTTCCGTGATCCTCCCTTAGTTTTTTAGGAGGATGAGAAGATCCGTCAGCATAAAAAACAGTGGTTTTTCTCTTCTTTAGACGTCTTGGCTGTAATGGAATCACATCCTCAACAGCAGTAGTAACGACTGTACTAACCGACTGAATGACAATATCTTGCTTATCACCACCACCACCCGCTTAACACCTTGTTCAGCTTGATTTCGCTTCCAACTTCATCAAATAGCCCTGTCCAACAACTGCATCAAGTTCACTTTCGCGCACGGGCCAGTGCAACCGGAAAAAGCAAAGGAAACGGTGCGGGCCAAACAGTTTGGGGTTTTATCAAACTAACAATTATGGTCAATCCTCACCACGCTGCATCTCACCAATCCTAACCTTTGGTGGGGACGGCAGTACGAATGAACGAAACAATCCATTTCTACAAAAAAGTAACAGTTCAGAAATATGATCAAAAATATAGCATAAAATGAAAAATAATAATAAACACCCACCCTCTCAATCGTCAATCACAAGAAATGAGATAATGTTCTCATCCAATACAATAGCTGGCTTGATTCCCACTAGACAAAGAAATGGTTCCGGATATTTATGAAAGGGAGCTGGATGTGCAACAAGGGTAGCGTAATGTTCCGTATTAAATTCGGAAGATTTAGGGAAAGGGTCTTTCGGCAATTACCCCCTTTTTTTTTTGCTAGTATTCCATGGAAGGAGAAGACACAGCAAAAGCGTCAAACCCAAAATGAAGACATCGTCCCGTTTTTCAACGAATCTAAGGGTTTGGTATAGCAAACGAC
This sequence comes from Tanacetum coccineum, assembly GCA_026074375.1. NCBI lineage: Eukaryota > Viridiplantae > Streptophyta > Magnoliopsida > Asterales > Asteraceae > Tanacetum > Tanacetum coccineum. Next base: position 5,690 of record BQNB010043111.1, on the reverse strand, counting down.
ATCATTCCCTGGACGTTTACTGAACGACATCCACCCCTTGTTTTTAGAATTCACATAAAGACAACGAAATAACCCAACCGTTGGCTCAAAGCCATGAGCACGCAAAGAACCTCAAAATGAGATACTTTGGCAGCACCGATAACAGATAACTGGGATATATAAATGCAATAGTATCTGAGCACGTCAATAAAAAAGGTGGAAAGCGATAATCGAAAATTAGCATACTCAAAGAATCTAGTATATACACCTATCTTGCCAGTGGGCATTTCATGAATCGTTTGATCAAGGTTAGGTAACTGTGGATGAACCTCATCGGGAATATGGTACGTGTCACAAAAAAAATTCAGAGCCTTTTCAGTAAGAGCAGATTTTATATTTGTAATACTGCCTATGATAAAATTTTTTTAAACTACACTTGTAGCCTTAAGCATGGTCTATAAAACCAAACTGGACATCGAACTGTTTTTTTTTGTTTCCGGTTTAACCGGTCGAGTCGCTTGGTCCTGATTTCTGGTACAACTAAAGTTATTAGTTCGTTTTGGTTTTCAAAACACTTCTAAAGCCATTCATATAGATAAATACTTAAAAAAGTCCGTTTTGACGCGGTCGGTTCAACTAGTCGAGCCTGAAAATCGATCTAGTTACCGAAAACCTGTTTTGGGCAAAAGAGGTGTCTCACTCGGTGATTCTAGGCATGTTTCGCGAAAATAAATGTTTATTTTTGTTTCATGAAAATGTTTTGTGTTGTAGTTATTTTAATATGTAAAATGATATAAAAGTAACATTATAAATTTAAAGCTTGTTTTAGTTAAATTTTAATGATAGCTTTAACCTCTTGTTGAACAATCTTTTTATCAAAAACGTTAACTGGTGACGTATAATAGGTATACCAGGCCCCTGGGCTTGAACCGTATTATCACAATGGGTCTCAGGCCCAACCAAGCAAGTAAAAGCAACAAAAAGCATAATGGGCCAGAACTAAGCCCAATTCCGTATTGGCATGGCTCGAGAGAAGCAAGCCGGACGCGACAAACCCTCCGCAGACCAACAAGCGTCCGCGGAAGGGAATTAGCGTCCGCAAGTCACGATTACAAGCGGATCCTTATCTAACAAGGGTCCCACTTCGGCCTAATAACAGAAATGAGCGAAATACTAGGAAAACCTAATATTTGACTCACCTATAAATAGGGGTATTATGACACCCCACAAGGTACGTTTTCTGATCACATTTTACACACATACACTCTGACATTCTCTGACAAAACATGAATACTTACTCTCACGCAGGAGTCTAATCGTGGGGTCCGTCCCCACGGTAAGACTAACTGTTTACTTCTATTTGTGCAGGAAATTATCCAAATCGCTTGATTTAGTACGAGATCTAATCTATTTACATCTAGTAGGCCCAGCCCAACAAGCAATCCAGATCCAATTCAAACCCGTAACATAAATTGTACTAACAAGTTGGCGCCATCCGTGGGACCCGAAACGTAACTACGTTCCCTAAGATACTCACCATGAGCACACATTCTGGTCCTTCTCCTACCACAAACATGTCCGTCGTGCGGAACACGGTGGGAAGAGGAAAAGAGAAATCACAAGAAAACCCAAATAAGCCCGCATCCGATGCAGCTCTTAGGGAATTTTGTGATAAGAACTACAATCAGTTGCTGTCAATCCTCGCTGAAAAGACGCACCAAGAAAAAGTGCAACAAGAGAAGTTGAAGGCAGTAAAAGCTCGTCTCAACTTTAAGGAGACCTCACAGTACTCTGAGTCAGGGGCACCAAGCAAAAGAAGAGACGTCAGGAAGAGGCTCGGACCAAAAGATGCCCGCAGCATGTCCAAAAGCCCTGAACCAAGACGCGACCGATCCAGATCACCTAGAAGAAAAGATCCGGAAAGAGAGACGGTGTTCAGAAGATTGGAAAAGGGTGTATTCCATAGGTTGGGTGATACAGAAAAGGGTATGTCCGCATACTCCGGCAGTTCAAGGCATCAGTCACATCACAGCAGCCGCAGAGACATCGAAAGCTATTATCAGAGTTCCCGCTCGCGAGGAACGGAGCCCGCTCCTAAGAGGCATCATGATAGGAAAGCATACTCACATAAGGGAGGAAAGATGTCAGAAAGCGAGGACAGTGCAGGAGGATATTGGAAATCTAAATCTAAAAAGCAAAGGTCAAGTATGGAGGATGAGGACCTATCCCAGCTACGGGTATGCGAGGAGGCTAATCCGTTCACGCCTCGCATCCGCTATTTCGATCTACCAAAGAGGATCCGTATGCCTAGTCATGTCAAAACGTATGACGGAAGCGAAGATCCGGAAGATCATCTTAAGATTTTTCAGGCAGCTGCCAAGGTAGAACGGTGGGCGATGCCAACGTGGTGTCACATGTTCAATTCCACACTCACCGGAAATGCAAGGGTTTGGTTTGATGATCTCCTTCCGGAATCCATAGATAGTTATGACGACCTGAAAGAAGCATTCTTGGCAAATTACCTCCAGCAAAAGAAGTGCATCAAAGACCCCGTCGAAATCCATCACATAAAGCAGAGGGAAGGGGAGTCTACGAAAGATTTTGTACGGAGGTTCAAGATTGAGAGTAGGGATGTTAAAGGGGCACCGGAAGTCATGAGAATCTCAGGATTCATGCATGGAATCACGAACCCTGAGCTGATCAAGCGTTTGCACGACAAGATCCCAAAATCCGTAGACGAAATGTGGAAGATAACCACAGCCTTCCTCAGAGGAGAAGTGGCAGCTGGCAACCAGGAACGGAAGAAGACATTTCCGCCATGGAAGCAGCAAGATGCCGGACACAGACAAAATTTCAAGAAAGGAGGCTTTAAGAATCAACAAAGGTCAGAAAAAAGGCAAGACAGATTTGCCCTCCTTACGAAAACACCAAAAGAGATCCTGGCTCTAGACAAAGGAAAGTTCAAACCTCCTCCTCCAATGACAACACCGGTGGAAAAAAGGAATGCTAGCAAATTCTGTGAATTCCACGGAGAGGTAGGGTGTAAAACCTAAAAATCTCAATAAGAGTAAAATGACCAAAATGCCCCTAATGAAAGAAAATTTTATAAAAGCTTAAAT
>BQNB010043110.1:4064-45704 GCA_026074375.1 Tanacetum coccineum | reverse complement strand
GGAAAGTTACGGGAAACCCCAACGAACACATACATTTGTGAAACGAAATTACTAAGCGGGTAGGAAATTACGTAAAAAGGTAAATTTTTTATTGCCGCCGCTATGCGCGGGTAACCAACTAGTTCAAACAATGTGCTGACAAGATCATCCGGCGATGTGTCACAGGATAGGAGGCATCCCAAATTCTTAAACAATGTCATAGTGGCCCGTCTGGTGGACACCACGGGATTGCCACGACTGCACAAAAAGTTTACGAGGCTGGTTTTTACTGGCCTAATATTTTTCGCAACGCAAGAAAATTGGTACAAACATGTGATGCATGTCAAAGGGTGGGTAACATCTTAGCCAGAAATGAAACGCCCAAGAAATACATCCAAGTCTGTGAAATATTCGACATTTGGGGTATCAATTTCATGTGACAATTCCCTTCTTCTAACGGAAACAAGTACATACTGGTTGCGATTGACTATGTGTCTAAGTGGGTAGAAGCCCAAGCTCTCCCCACTAGCGACGCTAGAAACATGGTCAGGTTTTTAAAAAAGTTATTCACTATATTCGGGCTGCCCAAGGCCTTGATTAGTGACAGAGGAACCCACTTTTGCAATTACCAAATGGAGCAGGCTATGAAGAAGTACGGGGTAGTGCACAGATTCTCAACCGCATATCGTCCACAAACAAACGGCCAAGTCGAAAACACTAACCAGGCAATCAAACGGATCTTAGAAAAAACAATTGGTAACAATTGAAAGGACTGGTCAAACAAGCTCGACGCCGCACTATGGGCGTTTTGAACGGCTTTCAAAACACCACTCGAAACGACGCCCTTCCAATTGATATATGGGAAGGCTTGTCACTTGCCAGTTGAGCTTGAGCATAAAGCTTATTGGGCACTCAAGACTTGTAATATGGATTTGGATAGAGCAAGAGAAAACTTATTGTGAGGCGCTAGTGTATTTTTCTCGTGCTTCTAGTTACGAGGTCTAATTGGTTGTGCCATAAAGCCTTTAAAGAGTAAGTTAAATGCCCTCGATATGTATCTTGTTAAGGTAGAAAAGCTTATTTGCTTGAGGACAAACAAATCCCAAGTGTAGCGGTATGTGATGAGGTGTAGTTTTATACACTTTTTCAGGGTCATTTTACCCTTATAATCATGCAAAAATGTCTTAAATATGTGCTTAATCGTTTCTTTTTGCATTTTTAACATTTAAAAGACATTTGGTGGAAATACACGTGATTTGGACTTAATTTGGGAAGAAAACGAACAAGGTAGCTAACGGGTGTGAAGATTGATGAAGATTTAAGACCAGACTCTGGAGACGCCGTCTGAATATTCCCGACCGCGTCTGGACTCAAGTGGGACGCCGTCTGAATCATGGAGACAGCGTCTGGATCACCCGTCAAGTTTGAAGACCCAAAGAAACCCTAGCTTGACGACGACGTCTGGAAAATGGCGACGCCGTCGCGACCTGAATTCTATATATACAAACTCAATTCTACGTTTTTCATATACACTTTTGATAGAAGAAATTAGGGTTTAGTTCGAGGGAGAACAAGGTGTACCAGATTATCACTAGTTGCTTGATTCATCATAGTGAAGTTCTTTTATCTCTAATCTTCTAATATGTCTTATTGTTTGATATATAATTATGCTTCTTCTATCTTGAACATGCTAGGCTAGATCTTTTAAGTGTTTGCTTATGATTGTATGTGAATTGGTATGTAGATCCTAACTTTGTTGTCTCTTGTTGATGTGTGTGCATGTTTAGTCCCTTATCGTGAGATCTTAGGAGACATGATTGCGTAGAAATGATTCCACCGGTAATAGTCTTCATACTACCTTACCCGTGTGTGGATGATCCCCTTTAGGTATTAATACAAACGCGTTTATCTAGACTAGGGGCCTTGTAATAGTCGTCATACTACCTTGTGCGTTGCTCTAGTTAGATATTTCGTAAACGGCGTTTTCGTGTATTTCGCCATGCATTAGAATAGTACATACATATACATCACACGTGTGACAAGGCAATAGAGTTAGGAGAAGCTACCAAGGATCATACATGATTAAGTAAACACTATTATCTCATCATACGAATTCCCCAAATCTTAGTTAGTTTAATTTAGTTTTAATTAGTAGTTTAAAACAAACCACCTTCAAAACCCGAGATTTTACTTGCTTTCATAAAATATAAAAACACAAAAATAATCTTCTCTCAACCTCTAGTTCTTAGCTACATTCAATTAGGACCTTTACTGACGCCTATTTCCTAGAGAACAATTACAACCCCCGTGTCTTGCCTATACTACACTACAACTGTTAAGTACCCTGCCTAGGGAGTTGTAAAGCTTCTTGTGAAGTCTTCACGACGACCGCATCATAACTCCTCAAGGGTTAGGTGGATCAAGTTTGCAGATGCAGTCACAAGAACAGGCTTCAAAATTAACATGGAACACATAGAAGGGAAACATAATACCCTTGCTGATTCTCTCTCAAGACTTGTTAACCTTTGTTTTGCAAAATGCACATGAGAAATGAAGCAATTAGCAGCAGCAACTCTTTACTCAGTGAAGGAAGTTCTACAGTCCCCCTATGCCTTTCAGAAGAATATGAAGATCACATGCGAAGAAGTCATGAAGATTTCCAACCACTTCCAAGAATCTTCACAAAAGCTATCTTCACACATGAAGAACCAGGAGCACTATATAGACATTACTAGCTCAAAGCCAATCAGGCCCCAATCAGAATGGATAAATCTAATGCATGGAGAGCATTCGCCCAAGACATTGAACTTTCAGCAGCAAAAGAAGCAGTCAAAACCATGCGAAGCATACAAGCAATCATACAATGTAAGGCCCAAATATGCTTTGGAAAATCCACTAAAGACAACCACTAGTCTGACCAAAGAGAAGATGTCAGAATTCAAAACAAAGAAGCCAGAAGAATCCTCATCGAGCTGGAAGCCCTTGCACAGCGATTGGGACGCAACAACATCTAACCTTCTAGAAGATGATGCAAGCGATGACGATTCAATTTCTATCGTGGACCCAGGGTGGGACGATTATTGTCTCACATCATTAAAATTGAATCGTCCATAAATGAAAGATGTCCGTCAGGCCTGCATGTGATAAAAGTCCGCAAGAGATAAAAAGTTGTTGGCCCCACCTATGTTAATTATCGTAAATTATTGTATTGAATAATGACTCTGAATATTCTTTGGCATATGCCGTAGTTTATTCCTTTATACCAAAGCATATGCTTTATGCCAAAAACATATTCTCCCTTGTTTAGCCTATAAAAGGCATTTGCAATCCTTTGTATCAATCATCATAAACAACCCAACTCAAAACCACTACCACCACCATTGTAAAATTATCAAGCTTTCGCAGTTTTTAATAAAAATGTGTGTTTTAAGTACTTGTACTTTAACGTCTTAGTTTTTAAACTTTGGTACAAGATAAAAATTTCTAGGATTAGGAAATTTTCATTTTTTTAACTCGTGTCGTAAAGGAAAGAAAAAAAACTTTTCTACGACTTCTCATATATTTTCGAAGTTTGAGATAAAGTTAGAAAAACATCTAGATAGCACAGAGTACAAACAAAAGTCACCATCTCGTGAGTGCGCACTCAAATAAATGTTATAATTCATTATACACCGAGAGAGAGAGAGAGAATCCAAACACTTATTGTGAGGTGCTAGTGTATTTTTCCCGTGCTTCTAGTTACGAGGTCTAATTGGTTGTGCCATAAAGACTTTAAAGAGTAAGTTAAATGCCCTCGATATGTATCTTGTTAAGGTAGAAAAGCTTATTTGCTTGAGGACAAGCAAATCCCAAGTGTAGGGGTATGTGATGAGGTGTAATTTTATACACTTTTCAAGGTCATTTTACCCTTATAATCATACAAAAATGTCTTAAATATGTGCTTAATCGTTTCTTTTTGCATTTTTAACATTTAAAAGACATTTGGTGGAAATACACGTGATTTGACTTAATGGGAATACAACGACAAGTAGCTAACGGGTGTGAAGATTGATGAAGATTCAAGACCAGACTCTGGAGACGATGTCTGAATATTCTCGACAATGTCTGGATTCAAGTGGGACGCCGTTTGAATCATGGAGACAGCGTCTGGATCAGCCGTCAAGTTTGAAGACCCAAAGAAATCCTATCTTGACGACGGCGTCTGGAAAATGGCGACGCCGTCGCGACCTGAAATCTATATATACAAACTCAATTCTACGTTTTTCATATACACTTTTTGATAGAAGAAATTAGGTTTTATTTCGAGGGATAAGCAAGGTGGTAACCAGAATAATCACTATTTGCATGATTCATCATAGTGAATGTTCTTTTAATCTCTAATCTTCTAATATGTCCTTATTGTTTTGAATATAATTATCTTCATCAATCTTGAACATGTTAGGCTAGATCTTTTAAGAGTTTGCTATGAATTTGTATGTGAATGGTATCGTAGAACCAAACTTTGATGTCACTTTTGATTGTGTGCATGTTAGTCCCTTATCCGTGAGATCTTAAGAGACAGATTGCGTAAAATTGATTCCACCGTAATAGTCTTCATACTACCTAACACTGTGTGTGGATGATCCCCTTTAGTGTAATAATAACAAACGCTATTTAAACTATACAAAGCCTTGTAATAGTCCGTACGTACTACCTTGTGCATTGCTCTATTAGAAAATTTGTAGACGACGTTGTTCGTGTAATTCACCAATGCATTAAGAATAGAAATACATATACATCACAATTGACAGGCACTAGAGTTAGAGAAGCTACCAATGATCATACAGATTAAGTAAACAATCTTCTCTCATCATACGAATTCCCCAAATCTTAGTTAGTTTAATTTAGTTTTATTAGTATAAAAATCAAACCACCTCAAACCGAGATTTTTAACTTGCTTCATAAAATATAAAAACACAAAAATAATCTTTTCTCAACCTTTAGTTTCTTACTACATTTTAATATAGACCTTTTACTTGACGCATATTCCCCCTAAGAGAACGATAACAACCCCGGTCGATGCTTATACTACACTACAACGGTTAAGTACCCTGCCTAGGGAGTTGTAAAGCTTCTTGTGAAGTATTCACGACGACCGCATCATAACTCCTCAAGGGTTAGGTGGATCAAGTTTGCAGATGCAGTCACAAGAACAGGCTTCAAAATTAACATGGAACACATAGAAGGGAAACATAATACCCTTGCTGATTCTCTCTCATTCCTTTTTATAAACCTATTGTTTCAAATGCACATATAAATGAAGCAATACAGCTGCAACTTCTTTTATCTCATTGAAGGAAGTTCTACAGTCCCCCTATACATTTCAGGAATATAAGATCACAGCGAAGAAGTTCATAAAGATTTCCAACCACTTTCCAATAATCGTTCACAAAACTTTCTTCACACATGAATGAACCAGGAGCACTATATAGACATACTAGCTCAAAGCCAATCATGCCCCATCAAAATGGATAAATCTAAATGCAAAGAGAGCATTCGCCCAAGACATTGAACTTCAAGCAACAAAAGAAGCAGTCCAAAGCATGGAAGCTACAATCAAACATACACAATTCAGAAACCGTTGTGCTAATTGCGTTTAATTAAGTTTATTTCTATTTTCAAGTCATTTTCGAAGTGATTTGTCTAAATTTTATTGTTTTAGGTTTAGGTTGACCTTTATGAGTGTTGATATATAAGCCTACTAAACATGCCTAATGATAGACCTAACCAATACTATTTTGACATGTGTCTCTCACTTAGGCTGGATGGAGTGGTGGTGGTAAACACGTGAGCGCCACATTAGCTTTCTCTCTCCAAATAAAACTCACCTTACAACTCACATTTCAAACAAGAACTCACCTTACCACTAAAACTCACCTTTAATTAAAATACCCACTTTATATAATATATATCCCACTATATACCCACATACACTCACAACTAATTAAAATACAATATATATAAAGAGAGGGGACCCACCACTTATCAAACTCACATATGTGAGTTTCTCACCGAAGTGTGACAAAAAATAAGTGAAACTCACCATGATAGTGGAAGTCACCTAGGTAAGTTTTGGGGGTGGGATGACACTCACGCGTGACTTCATAAGTCACCTAGGTGAGTTTTGCCAAACTCACCTCCACCCCGTCCAGCCTTAAAAGTTAATCAAATATTAAGTTTCATTCCTAATATACCCTCCATGAATAATTTTCAGATTACAAAAATCAAATTCTCAAATTTTCTAACTTCTTTATGTCGTGTCTTCTTCTTTGCTTATTCCTAATTCACACAACAATCATCTATTAGCGTAATCATCTATCACCATAATATTCATGGTGTGGTTCAACAATAATACTTCAAACACCAATCTCCACAATTAAGTTCAAAAGAATAGAATTCATAAACAGTTAACAATTTAAACTTTAAAAGAATTACTCTTGCCAGTTGCCATCACAAATAATAATAGAATTAAAATACTAAAAATTAAACTGTCTCAAATTGATTGTAAAAGGTTTCGGTGGCCTATATATCTTGATGCGAAAGTCAATGACGAAGTGATATACATCTGGCCAAACATGTAAGGATGTATTTTAGGGGAAGCCAAAGAAAATAAATTTATTGTGTTTTTAGTAAAGGGTATATTAGGAATTAATTAAAATATTTATTAGTTATTAATCACTTAAATAAAATGGACCAATCAAATTTGTAGGTATACTTTTAGGTCTACAAAATTAGGCTCAAGTATCATTTTTCATTGTTTAAATTACAGCAGTCATTGGTCCTTATTTTGCATTAATCTTGCAAGGTGGAATGCCACTCTTAAGCCTAAAAACTATTATTACATGGGTGTGAGAGATGTTGTCATCGTATAGATGAAGTACCATGACTCAAAGAAAAAAAACTGATGTATCACTATCCTTAGCAATGGCTAAGATAGCCATTACAACACGAACAACGGTATCATTGTGGGCATCATTAGAGTTATAAGGATGTGTGTCCGTGTTAAGCATTGCAACCAGTTCTAGAATTGATCATGATGTTAAAATTTCATGACTAGGAATTGTTACAAGTGTAATAAAGTTAGTGAACCTATTAGGAAAATGTAACGTGCAACTTGTGTTTAACAAACGAGTGCGATATAGATGTAACCTAACCTTGACATTGTAGGCCAAACCTTCTATTTCGATACTAGCCGGGTACCCGCGCAATGCGACGGCGGGTACCCAGTAACTAAATTTTGTGGCGAGCAAATGTTTTTCGTATACAAGATTTTTTAACGATAAATTTACGAAAAAATGACAAATTTTAATTAAAATAATTATAAACTATTACAGTGCAAGCTATTTCACATCCAAATAAACATAAGGTTCAAATTAAAGAGATTAGCATAAATAACATCTTTAAAACTACATAACATGGTAGTGCGTAATGCGCGACCATGTACCAGGTGCACTACATTTTGTTGGTGAAACAAATGTTTTATTTTTTTTTGATTTATTTTTTTTCCCATGTCTTTATTACTTTAGTTGTGACGAAATAAATGAATATCGCAATGATACTTTTAATATGTAAGTATTTTTTATAGTCCAAGTCTTAAAATAAAAAGTACAAGCACCATAAATTATAAAGTCACAAGTTATATAAATTAAACTTACACTAATATTTATAAATTTAATGTATAGTTTGTTAAAGATAGTAAGATAATTTTTGTAACAACAAAACAAATTGTTTTTGCCCAAGTATGATTATCGTCAAAAAGTAAAAAATAATTCTTAAACAAACATCTTTTAAATTAAATTAATAATATTTGGAAAAAGATAAAAACAATTGAAGTTGACAAATAATATAAAACTTTAAAGTTCTGGAAGAATATAAAATTACCGTCTAAGTTATTTTGCATTTCAATTCTTATGAATTCCCTTGTACGTTCCATTAATAACTGATGTTTCATTCATGATAGTCCAGGCAGTTGCTCATTGTGGTATGTTATAGGTTAGAGAAAAAAAATGAAAAGAGAAAAAAGAAATGAAAATATGTGTCTCTATGTGTATGCGTGTTTGGTGTTTTATATGTGAGGGCAAGAAAAAGGTAGCTTGAAATGGACTCTTTGTATTAAATGGGTTGTTACAATATGCCGTTACAAACATCGAATAAAAAACACTTAAAGTTTAAGATATAACTTATAATTAATTATAATTAATTGTACATGAAGACACTTGAATTTTCACTTGTAACTTTAATAATTTTAAATTGGTTGTTTTTTTAAAGGCTTTTGAATACAAGTTTGTATTAAACTTTTCTAAGAGGTATCTTTTTTACTTAAATTTTTATGATACTTATAATTTTAGATATTGGCTTAATGGCTTTATAAATATTAAAGTAGAGATTAATTCCCTAAAATTATATGTCCCATTTTAATAAAATTCACAAATTGTAGCGGACATTTATTTAATGTATATGTATCAGCTTTATAAAGCAAGCCACGTAGAGACTAGAGAGACATACATGTATCGCTAACATTCCTATTAGCATAACTGTAACACTTTTACACTTTGGAGAGTGCTCATTAGAATTTAAGCCTTTTTTTTCAAATTCTAAGATTTTATAAGGCAAATCGGCCAAAAGAAAACAAAAAACAATATCTCAAATGACGAAGATCATACAAAAAAAAACTTTAAGGCACAAAAAGAAACACCGAAAAGAATGTTAAGTACATGTAACAACACCTTGGGTCACCTATCCAACTAGATGACGCACCACCAACCAGTGTTGTAAAAAGCGGTCTAGGCGGCCGCCTAGGCGCTAGGCGGCCACAAACCGCCTCGATTTATTCTAGGCGGCCAAAAAAGCGGTACACGTCGGGTCAACAAGGCGTGTTCAACGGTTGTCAAGCGGCGGTCCAACTCGATTTTTTAAATTTTAAATTAGGTTTTTTTCATTTCAATGGTCAGATTATTGTGTTTTAAATGGTGTTTAAGAATAAAACTTGTGATGTAATTATTGTAGATGAGAAGAAAAGAAATAGAAATATGAGATTTTACTTAGAAAAAACCTTAATTTAACTAATTTAAAGCCTTAATTTACATTTAAAGCCCAATATCCAATCTTTTGTAGACCTACTTACCTATTTATGCTAAAAAATTTCAAATATACATATAATTTTAAAGAATTTACATAGAAAAGTTCAATCCGCCTAGGCCCCGCCTAGGCGCCGCCTCGACCGATTACTAGCTAGGCGGTGGTCGACCGCCCGACTAGCGCCTAGCGCTTTTTGCAACCTTGCCACCAACCTCTTTGAATCTATGAGAAATCCAAAGAAGAGCCAGCTTTTGAATATGAGCAAAAGGGTTTGATGTAATGATAGTTTCTCTTGACTCAAGCAAGGAGAGACAAGCCGCATTCCTCCACTTCCAGATTAGCCAAAGAGCGACTCAACAAAGACCTCTAAAAACCTTAGTACAGGTTTCTTGCAATGTATGGGATCGAAGGACAGTGGGGGACAATCCATACAGTAGGATAATTATACAAACATGAACGTCTTCTGCTAAACAATAAAAGAGAAGCAAATTGATGTTGTTTGCATAAAGGAAAAAGTTGGTATAAGTGACACTAAATTTCTGATACTAATTTCTTTTGGATCAATTCCCGCCATAGTATATACTTCAAAAAAAAATAATAATCAAATATTTAAGGTATTATATACATTATATAAATGGAATAAACGCTGCCGTTTTTGGTAGGCTTGTAAGTAGCTACGTACCGGCTCATTGGGCTTCACTTGGGCCGGCCCATTTGACCACTTTTTTTTTTTTTTGGTTTTTCTTTTTTTTAGTTAGGCAAATTTAAAAAAAATTTGTTCGGCACAACAATATAAAGAAAACAAAATTACAAAATGTACTTAGTTTATTCAGATCAAAAAATATCCGCGACCTCGAGACCACACTTAAGCCCGTGTATTTTTTTTTTCTTTAAACTAGAAAATAAAAAAAAAAGGAAATTTGTTCGGCTACAAAATAAAAAACTAAAAAAGTACAAAAGCACTGAGTTATTCATATCAAAAAATATCGCGGGCACGAGACAAAACATTAGTGATATAAATAAATAAACTAGTGAACAAATAATTAAAAAAATTGTCGGCAACAATAAGAATTTTTTTTACAAAAGTATTGATTTATTCAGATCAAAAAATACCCACGACATAACGGCCAACACATAAGCCCATATAAAAAATTTATTACAGTAGCTACAGTAACCCGCCCATTGGGCTCCCACCTTGGGCCGGCCCATTTGACACCTTTTTTTTTTTGGTTTTTCTTTTTCTTTAACTAGGCAAATTTTGAAAAAAATAGTTCGACACAAAATAAGAAACAAAATACAAAAGACTTAGTTATTCAGATCAAAAAATATCGTTTATAATGGAATAAAACGGACTGCGTTTTGGTAGTATGCTACAGTGTACAGTACCGGCCCTTTGGGCTCTCACCTTGGGGCAGGACCATTTGTCATCTTTTTTTTTCTTTTTCTTTAACTAGGCAAATTTTAAAAAAAAAATTGCTCGGCACAAAATAAGAAACAAAATTACAAAAGTACTTAGTTATTCAGATCAAAAAATATCCGCGGCACGAGACCAAACACATAAGCTGATATTAAAAAAAATAAACTATTGCACAAAATAATTAAAAAAAATTGCTCGGCACAAAATAAGAATTTTTTTTACAAAAGTATTGATTTATTCAGATCAAAAAATACCCACGACATGACGCCCAACACATAAGCCCATATAAAAAAATTTATTCACAGTAGCTACGAGTAACCCGCACATTGGGCTCCACCTTGGGCGGCCCATTTGAACCTTTTTTTTTTTGGTTTTTTCTTTTTTTTTAATAGGCAAATTTAAAAAAAAAAGTGTTCAGGCACAAAATAGAAACACAAATTACAAAATTTACTTAGTTAATTCAGATCAAAAATATCCGCTATAAATGGAATAAACGCTGCGTTTTGGTAGCTTGCTACAGTATACCGGCCCCATTGGGCTCTTCATCCTTTGGGCCGGCACATTTGACATTTTTTTTTCTTTTCTTTTTTAGGCAAATTTTTAAAAAAAAAATTTGCTCGGCTCAAAATAAGAACAAATTACAAAAGTACTTACTTATTCAGATCAAAAATACCGCGGCACTGAGACAACACATAAGCTGATATAAAAAAAAAATAAATACTATAGAACAATAATAATAAAAAAAAAGTGCTAGGCACAAAATTAATGAATTTTTTTTTCAAAAGTATTGATTTATTCAGATCAAAAATACTCACGATATGACGCTAAGCATAAAGCCCATATAAAATTTTTTATTACAGTAGCTACAGTAACCGGCCCATTGGGCCGGCCTATTTGACACTTTTTTTTGTTTTTCTTTTTCTTTAACTATGCAAATTTAAAAAAAAATTGCTCGGCACAAAATAAGAAACACAAATTTACATAAACGTATTTATTATCAGATCAAAATATATCCGCGGCACGAGACCAAACACATAGAAGCTGATATAAAAAAAATAAACTTTTGGCACAAAATAATTTAAAAAAAAATTGCTTCGGCACAAAATAAGATATTTTTTTTTTTACAAAAGATTGATTTATTAGATCAAAAAATACTCACGATTATGACGCCGAAAACATAAGCCATATAAATAATATTATTACAGTAGCTACAGTTAACGGCCCATTGGGCTTCCCACCTTGGGCGGCACGCCCGGGCCGTTTGACATTTTTTTTTTGGTTTTTCTTTTTCTTTAAATAGGCAACTTAAAAAAAAATTGCTCGGCAGCGATTTAAACTTAATTCATGAAATTACAAGCAAACGCGTACAACGCTAAAAATAAATAGCAGATTTATCGACGTCGTCAAAGACTTGAAAACACGGGGTGTTATAGTCAAACCCACCTCCACTCCGTCCAGCCTAAAAACATGTTTTGTGGTTCTCTCTGAACGTCTTAGATCATTAAAAATTCATTAAGGTTTTGTTTTTTTTACAAAAGCATTTCTTCTCTTATTTTGTCTGCTTTTTCTTTTTTCAGACATAAAAGAGTGAAAGTATTTTTTCTACTTCAAAAATCAGACAATTTAAACCTCTTATTTTCACTTATTTCTACAAAACCCTTCACTCATCTTTTCTCGCCCACCAACCCAACATACATCACCTCCACCTCCCACCATGTCAACTGCCGACTCCCATAACTGAACCGTCACAACTTACCACTCCGCCATTGTCGACCACCCTTCTCAGCTGCCGCCTTAATTTCATAAAAAACACTAAGAGACTGTAAACAAACAATCTTTCTTTTTTCATAAAATCACTTTATACCATTTCTTATAAAAAAGATCTGAGAAAAAGAGGAAGAGGTTTGACCTCGTAAAAATCACACGCAGCTTAATAGCGCATATATCCAAGCTAGCATCCAAACATACTATATCTTCATTTCCGATGTATGTCATATCTAAATACCACATATAAAGAGAAACCCATTTGATTTTGTATAATCAAAATACTTTTACTTATACATGATAATGTGATTTATTATTTATTTATTTATTTTTAATTACTACCTCCGTCTCAAAATTATCGTTTACTATTCTATTTTCGGTTGTCCCAAAATAATTGTGCACTTCTAAAAATAGGTAAGGAATTTAGTTCGAGTTTACCATAATACTCTCACTTAAAGTTATTACTAGGAGGATACCCGCTCAATGCGGCGGCGGGTACCCTGTGACTATATTTTGCGGCGAGCAAATGTTATCCGGCTAAGCGTTTTTCTAACGAAAAAAAATAAAGAATCTCTGCAGTGTGTACCAGTAAGAGTTGAGGAGCGAAAGTGAGGGTATATTGAGAGACTATTTTTGATGTAACAAAAAATATTTGTGTGTGGAGATATGAAATGGTTTGTGTGAATTTATATTATGGATGCGGTTACACATTTTTAACAATCATTATTGATAGTAATGATTTTAAGCGGTTACACTTTGTTAATAATTATTGGAGGCCGTTACAATAATTGTTTAAGCGGTTACACGTTTTTAATGATATTACTTATTCTTTTTTTAAGATTTGGAAATGATAAACCTGGACAAATTCAATAATTATTTTTAACAGTCAACAATCACTACATAATAAAAAGAAAAGAAAAAGAAAATTACTGTAGAACGTAAATAGTAGTTAAGTAAATTGAACAATTCCAAACATCCCAATAATCACAAATCAAATATTAAAATTCTAACAATTCAACAAAATAAAACCCCAAACGGGTTATCATCGTCATCATCGATCATCAATTCAAAACTACAATCACCAAATCACTAACATAACATGATGAAAAAAACTAATTAAAAATCTCAACCACTTCATCAAAAGTTAATAGATTCAGGATCACGGATGCTTTGCAGATCAATCATTAATTCATAAGACTCTATCCTTAAAAAATTCAAATCCATCAAACCTTAGCATTTGACATCAATGATGTAAGCCCTCAACATTTCTTGAAATCGCCCTTGCAACAATTAACCATGATGTCATCAAACATTTTAAAAAAATCATCCAAATCAAACATCTTAAACCCTCTTCATTTATCTCCAAAACCTTCATCACCTTTTTAAAAAAATGACATCACCGAAATAAGAAGACCTCCATTTCTTTGGTACCCGTATTCCTCTTTTGCTTTGGTACCCATATTCCTTCAAAGCCATGATCATTAGCTTGGCAGACGGAGAAGAAAATGGTGGAGGTACCGGCTGACGGCACATGATGTTGGCAAAGGTGGTGGCATAACTAAACGGTAGTGGCGAAAAAATTCGATATGTGAGACGGCGGAATTTAGTGGTTTGAAGAAAGAAAGAGAAAGGTGTTTGTGTTTTTAAGAGAGATAAAATAGATAGACGAAAATGGTGTAATGAATTTTGTTAGTGTGTTAGGTTTTTATACTCGTATTTGAGTTTGTGGTTTACACTTAAATGATGTTTGATGGACCGTTACAAATGGACCACGTGAATGCAGCATTTACAATTGACTAAATTGATGACAATATCAATGTTAACAGTTACAAATTTGACTGTATTAAAAACTGTATAAGGGCTGTTACAACTTACATTTATTGGTTGTTACTGTTTTGGGGCTGTTTACAAGTTTGGCATTAAAGAATTTTAAAGCTTTTAAAATGTGTATAATGAATATTTTTTCATGGCTTTACATTATTTCAAAATATTAAAATTGAATACGTCATAGTTACGCATATTTCACGAATGTGTTTATTACGATGGTTTCGGCTTGTAATATTAGCTTCTGGTATTTTAATTCTCTGATTTTGTGTGTAAATGTTTAATATTCTGATGTAATTAAGATTAGAGTTAAAAAATAAGATATTACCTTTTTATTAGGGAGTCTAGAAGTCTAGATGTGAGAAGTACCAAGTTTCCTATTTAAGAAATTAAATTTTTAATTGACCCTTTTTCCCCTTTTTTATAATTTTTTATTATTAATATGAGTAAATTTGTTGGAGACTGTTTATTTTTTTCCATTTTATTAGTAATTGTGTTAGATGATGTTATCGTTTTTTTCCTATTTGTTACAAGTCTAACATAATATTGGTTGGATGGTTTATTACTTTGTAAATGTTATTAAAACATAAGATAGAATTTACCTAGCGTTTCGATGGGTTCAAATACATGCAATTTCTTCTAACTTCGAAATACAAATACATTTCATGACTTATACAAATCTTTGATAAAATAGTGTACATTGTAAAATAAAGGTATCAAACAATTAAGATTCATTAAATATGTTTCTTATATTTGACATATCACAACGTAAGTAGTAACAATGGATTTATAAAGTATCTAAAAGGAACATGGCACACAAGGTTATAAAACATAAAGGGTTCTGACCTTGCCCTTACTAAGTCTCATTTCCAATCACTACAACAAAAAAGTCTCATTAAAGTCATTTCCATCATTAACTTGTTGTGAGTGGACCATGTCGTGAGATTATAATCCCCATTTTCTTTAGCCCTCCATACTTCTTTTGTGCTTTAGCAGTCCCTTACTATCATCTTCACAAAACCTAATTAAAAAACTTAAGAACCATAAGTTTACAACAATCAAAATAATAAAAGAAAAGAATAGTAACAAAGTTATTGGATTCTTGCATTACTATTGAAACGGAAGCGCCAAAAACCCATGTATTGTAGTCTTGTGTCTTATAATCTATAAAACTTTCTCGGCGAGCTTTCGTTGAGTTACGAACACTAACAAGATCTACAATACACTAAACACAACATAATTAAGTTAGAGTATATGAAAACACCCAAAACTCAAAACACCACGATTTTAGAATATCTGGCGGTGTTGATGGCGGCAGCGGTTCAACTGGTAGTGGTGGTTACATTTATGTATGTGTGGCTGGTATGAGATGGAAATGAGTGATTTTGTTCTAAAGAGAAAATAAACAAATGAAGAGGATTTCTAGAGCTGTTCATGGGCATCATTTTATTATATTCATATATTATAATGCAATATTAAAATCGGTTACGAAATAGGCTGTTGTTACAAAACATTTACATTGGTTGTTACAAATTTACATTTAATTTTCAAAATGTTTAAATGAGCTTTTTTAGGTTGTTACAACTTTAGATTTAAATTCTTAAATGTTGAAATAATGTATATTGATTGAATTCTTAAGACTTCTTTTTATAGTAATCTTTTTTACTTAAAATTTTAAGTACTTCTTGTAACAACCCTAAATTTTCATCAATGTAATATCTACTTATTAAATTAAGTACAACCTTTTTTACGGGAAATTTTTTGCTTTATTCCATTATGTAACATAGTTTACATTTCCAAAGTAAACAAGCTCACGCAACTACCTATGCCAATTCTATCTACGTTTGTATCATGTAAACATCCTAATATGTCAAGTCTATGTCCTAATATCATTTTTACCAAATACGTTATCCGTTTAACGTACCATTTATAACGTTATTTCAAAACAAGCATTATCCGTTAACGTTTAAATCAAAACCCTAAGTTCATGTAATGTTTACGTACAAAACGAAATATACAAGCTTATGATGCATATGTACAAGTATTCCTAAGCATAAATTCAAATATGTTTTCCCTCCTAAATCATGGTACAACACCTTAAAGCTTAAAGTACAAGCCGATTGTGCATGATATTCAAATGAGCTCATTTCCCTCCAAATTCTACAAGGCATTTAGTACCACCTTTCTAGCCTAGAGTACAATTTCTAAAGCAACAACATTTAAACTATTTTTTTTCCTCCAAACACCATTTCCACACTCGTTCCTAAACCAAAACCCCTAACTCGATAACCCCTACAAAACCCGTTAACCCCACAACAAACCCCCATAAACTAGTTCATAGGTTTTCAGAAATCTTATCCCGGTGATAAAAATAGATCTGGGAAAAATCAATAGGCTTTGGGTATTAAGTAAAAATACTAGGTTTTAGCCCTATGTCTTGTGATCATTTTTCCGGTTGACTCAACCCGATTCGATGTCGGATGAATTAGTTATAGCCGAAAATGGCAAAAGTGCGCAGATTCTGCCACACTGTAGTAAACTGGCTGTTAATCTCTACAATTTTTGTATAATGACCATAAATATGT
Source organism: Tanacetum coccineum (assembly GCA_026074375.1). Classification (NCBI taxonomy): domain Eukaryota; kingdom Viridiplantae; phylum Streptophyta; class Magnoliopsida; order Asterales; family Asteraceae; genus Tanacetum; species Tanacetum coccineum. The sequence goes on along the minus strand of BQNB010043110.1, from coordinate 29,018 downwards.
AAAATAAAAGTTGTTACGAGGACTCAACTATTCTAAACCATGCCTCACTGGTTTGGAGCTTCATCGGAGTCTTTTTTTTACGTTTGTCTGTTAAATGGCAACCATTTTACCGGGACTGATGGTTGGTGTCCAAAAACAAACAATGACCTCGCCACCTAAAAACTACTTCTAAATCCTAATTCTAAGAAAGCTAGCACCTCAAGTCACTCTATAACCACACCACCCCTTCACCCACTTTCATAACGCAGCCCCACCCCAAGCACCACTTTGGCCACCAAGTTATATACTATCCTCATCACCACCCTAACTTCACCATCTTCTTCCACCTTGCTAAGCTACACCTCCATAGCCTTCAAGACTCATCACTAGCTGCTATTAGTCATCCCCCTACAACCCTTGGCCACTACACCAAGTTTACTTGGTCCTTACACTCCTAAACTTGGTCCCTAAGTATTTCTACACTATATATACACGCATACATACATACTCTTCAATTCATCTCAAAAACTCATCACACACTCAAATGAAGCTCTAAACAAGTCCAAGCCAAGCTCTAGCAGAAGTAGAAGAAAGTACAAATCCCTTAGAAGCCAAGAACCAAGAAGAAGAAGCCTTGAAACCCATTTCCTAGGCGTACGAACCAAAAACCCCCTATTTTGACCCATTTTCAAGTTGTAAGTTATTCCACTCGTTCTATAAGCTCTTGTTCGTTTTAGTATCTTTCATTAGGTATTTTAGTTCATATGTAAAGCATTGTTTAAGCCTTGAACCTCAAACCCTTGCGTTATGTTTTCTCCTAACACAAAACAACCGTTTTGGATTTTTAAGCTCCACAAGCTCTTTTCATAAGCTCAACTCGTAAACACGTATTTAACTCTAACTTATTTTAGCTTATTATAATAAGCTATACCTGGTAAAATTTCTTTTTGTATTGAAAATTATCAATCATTTATGGTTTTTTGGACTTGTTACGCAAAACATTTCATGCAAAGGGATATATATTTTAAATTCTTAAAACTTATAACTAGAGGGGCTGGTAAATGTAAATTATTCCTAAAGTTAAACTTCAGGGGTTGTTTTGTCATACTTGAAGTTTAAAGGTATAAATACTTTTAAAAGTTAAATTAAAAGGATTTTAACTTTGTAAATATATATAAACACGGGTGTTATATTGCCATTTTTTACATTCTTTAAAGGTATAAAAATGTAATATTTTTATTTATTAATTATAAAAATTATATTTTAAAGACTCGATTTTTATTTAAAGGCGACACATCTTTTGTCATTATCATTCATCGATCCAAAATGTTATAAAACCTTTATGTTATAAAATATAAACCTAATTTTTATCATCCGTTAGCTTTTGAAGGAACGAAAAATGATAAAATTTTTTCATTTAATCCTATAACGTTAATCACGTTACTAGGAATTTCATGTGAGGGGTTTCATTTGGGTATACGTTTTGACGAGTTTGTTGGATTTACGATTTAAAGTGTCCTGGCTCCTCAAACGTTTACTGCATGACCTCTGAATTATGATAGCCTGAGCATTGATACAATATTTCCATAAATTAATATATCAAAGTAAGATGTATGTTAAACTTTATAAAGTTTTGAAAACATAAACATTTCACACTAAAGACTTGGACATATTACCCTCAGCGTACGTTGACGAAGGCCGTTACTTTCATTTCATATACTTTTGCCATCAATCAGATTTTCCTGTTAGGGTGAGTTCATAGCCTCGCATTTCAATCTTTTGAATGTTTTATAAACCCGCGACGGGGATACATGCTTAAACCATGAATACGAGTGTTTTTCCAACTTTATGCTATCCAGATATATTATTGCCTAAGTACCTTCCACTACTAATATTTCTTAATCATGAACCATTAGTCACTTGCGAGTGAACACAAATATTATGGATTGATCTATCGGGGTGTGACGACTCCCGTTGGTGTGCCTATACTTTTGGTACCAATAGCAATATATTTGAGTTAATGGGTAACCTTGGCAAGTTACATTTCCACAGGGACATTTGTTTCTCAACCAATGTCACTACAGTTATTTCCATATTAACGTATTGGTGTCATGAGCTTAGGGCAATAATATTGTTTTCTATGATAATTGTATGTGTTGCATGTATTACCACCTATGATAACTTGTATTCGATTATTTCCATGATAATTGTAAATGCAATTACAATTATTACAAACTATGGGTGTATAACAACGTAACCCACTATTGAACTTATACTCAACTATTATAACTAAAAACCTATGAATTTCACTCAACCTTTGTGTTGACCCTTTTAGCATGTTTATCTCAGGTAATTGAGCAACCTATGGCACGGAGTGGCATTGGACTTGAGGACGTCCAAACTTGTTATCATTCAAACTTTATGTTTTCTTCTAGATTTTGGGACCTCCTTTGTAAAACTCTGATATGATATTGAATGATAACTAAATTTTCTAAAACGTCTCTTTATGAGTCGTTTTCTATGATTATGTCTGTTGATCCATGAAGTAATACTCCAGATTAGCTTCCGCTGCTATATGTCAAAAATGGGGGTGTTACACTTATAATTTTAGAAATTGGCTAAATGCTTTATAAAGTAGTAGAGATATTAGTCGTTATCTCTACATGTTATTATAGAAATTCTTGGTTTTTTGATGGTATTCAACATTTTTCGTTGGGATTCTTTTCGATTTGATTGAGAACAAAGTAACATAAAAGAATGAAAACAAATGGTAACTTAAACGCAAAGCTGGAATTCTTCAAAAGATGGAAGATTTTGAAGAATCTAGAAGATCTCCTTATTCAGATAGAAGATAACAGAAGATATTCCTAAATGTTTAAAAGATTTATTTGTCTAATGTTTATCTTTCATTTGAGTACGTTTGGACTCTTATGTCTATAAAAGGAGGTCTCGGTGCATGTTTTTTTAAGATCTCTTCTCCCCAGTTTAAGTGTGTCAAGCTGTGAACACAGTATAATGTATGTGTGTGTGGGCGTGTGAATGCCTAGAGGTTATTGTTTGGTTTAGCCTCAGGATCTTCTGATTCCTTGTTATAGTGTAGATAACACGTTTTGAGTTGATCGTCTAGACATTGGGGCTTGTATTAGAAAGATAATAAGGAAAAACCTTGTTTATACATTCGTTTTTTTTCTTATTCCACTATGTTTTACTACTTTGTTTATTATTTATGGTTCATTGATATTACACATCCTAGATATAAGATCTAATTAATTGAGCTATAATAGATCCAAGATCTATCCCGTGTTTTAGTTCTTATCAGGTGGTATCAGAGTCTCGTGGCTCTTGATAGCTAGGATCACAAGGTGATTTATTGGCGAATCTATGAAGAAAAGAAGGTACAAGTTTCTGCTCTTGGTTTACAGGTCAGATTCGGTGCTATTAGGGTTTGTAAAACCCTACTTAAATTATCAAGTAGAAGTTGTATCATGGTTTAGATGATGTTGTTACTAGTTGACAATGACAAGGTTACGAACTTTCTTTAATTAAAACAATCTGGTTCATGCTGTTTTGGGTGAAGTATCAAGAAGGAGCAGCTTGTGTCTCGAGGTTTAATTGTTGTGACAAGAAGGTTATGTGTATCGCTGATTTAAGGTTTGTTATTAAACGTAAATAACAGACAAAATGATGAATTAAATTGTGACACGATTGAAAGGATAGCAGGTTGTGTACTAATAATGATGTGGATTGATTAATGAATGCACATTGTGGTGAAAGCGCCGGTTTGATGATTAGTCTAGCAATGGGAAGTTTTTGTTTTTGAAGTTTGTTGACATAAGAAACCGTTTGGAGTGTTGTTAAAAGACTACTATTGCTCTTGATTCGAGTTTGTACTGCTCACGTTGATTATTAAAGCTGCTTGGGCTTGAAGGTATGTTAGTACTGCTCAACGTTTATTTAAACAGCTTCAAGAGTGTGCTCAAATGTAGTACTGTTCGACATCAGTTTATACTGTTTGGTTCTAAAGTTAGTATATGTTGCAAGTTTATGCTGCCAAAGTAAAGGTACATTACTACTGTTTGTATTTGGGCTTTTGATTCGTAATGTTGCTGATATTGGGACATAAAGGATATTTGTTCATGCTACAAGGATGGTTGATATGCGGGACGGCATCCTGGTTATATGAGCAATGTATACATAAGTTATTAGTCTATTTGAAATTTTAGTACTACTGTTGAAAGTGTGTACTGGTTAGTTCTAAGCCGATATCGGGACAAAGGAAGTTTTTGTTTTGTTTTCTTGGTGGGTTATGATCTCGGACAACACACAACAGGAAGTTGTTTTTTTTGGTTTTTTGGGTTTTATTTTGTCGGGGTAAAAACGTGTACCAAAAAACTAGCTCGGCTTTTTTTTTATTTTTTTTTATTGGAGTATTGGGTTGCGGAGAGATTGTTTATTACTTATTTGAAGTTGAAGTGGAATTACTTGGGTATGTGTTCTTATTATATTCTTTTTAGCAGGAGGTAAACCCTTTGTTCGTGCTTTACAATGTTGTGACGAAGACTTGTCAAATCTAGCAATAGGTCTTTGCTATCACTATAAGGAGTTACATTGTTGTGCTCAGTGTCTCATAGAAGATGAGGATTTTGACAAAGATATTGCGGTCTACTTATATTTCACAAATTTATTTATAAGTTTGACATCACGTGGATAGTTCAAGATTATAGGGACAAAGTGGGGTTGTTCTACTTCCAGCATCAAGGTTCGTTTTACTTAGTTTTATTTCATCAGTAATCATTTACATAGAGCCCCGACAGAATTGAAGATTCAAGGAAAATAGTTAACATTATAAGGTTTCAAAGGATGCTCTCTTGTTAAAATGTTTAAAAACCATTAACATGTGGCATTATGGTGAAGGTTTTTACTATGCTAGTAATTATTACAACTGCTAGTGTGAGTTTCTATACTCAAGTTCATTTTTTTTATTGTGAATAATGCGTGGGTAATTTGAGGATTAGATGCATGGATTAGAAGTGTGATATTGGTATGTAGTGGTCAGTCAAATTTGCTTATATTATATGTCCCTATTGGATTATGGGACAAAAAGGGGGAAGAAATATTTGCAAACTTATGATTTTTGGTGTGGCATGTACAAAGGAGTCTGAATTAAGCTGATTTTGTTCATTCTGGGAGATGATTACATCTCAATCCTGCAGGGGATGCTTTGATTTTTGATGAAGTTCGTACCACGCTTTTGTTTGTTTTTTCATCATCAAATAGGGGAAGATTGTTGGGATTCTTGATTTGATGAGACAAAGTGAATAAAAGAATGAAACAAAATGACTTAAACGCAAAACTGGAATTCTTCAAAAAATGGAAGATTTTAAAGAATCTAGAATATCTCCTTATTTAGATAGAAGATAACAGAAGATATTCCTAAATGTTTAAAATATTTATTTGTCTAATGTTTATCTTTCTTTGTAAGTCTTGGACTCCTTATGTTATAAAAGAAGGTCCTAGGCATGTAGTTTAAGTGTGTCAAGATGTGAACACTAGTAAAAACATGTGTGTGTGTATGTAGCTGGTGTGAATGCCTAGATGTTTTGTTTGGTTTAGCCTCAAGGATCTTATGATTCCTTGTTATAGTGTAGATAACACGTTCTAGAGTTGATCGTCTCGGAATTGGGGCTTTGTATGGAAAGATAATAAGAAAAACTTGTTATAACATGTTCTTATTCCACTAAGTTTTTACTACTTGTTAATAATCTTATGAACATTGTTATTACAAAATCCTAGAAAAATATTTATAATAATAAATAAAAAAAAAATAATAAACCTTAAAAAAAAAAAAAATTAGGATCTAAAACAATCTTAGTATAAACGCATCCAAGAACTACTCATGTGTTTTTAGTTTTATCAAAATTTAAAATATCTTACATACTAATATTTAACCTATAATATTGTTATTTTTATTATTATGGACTTAAGTCACCAATGTATAGTACTCGGTAAATATTTAAGATGCTTAATAATACGCTAAAGGAATTAATTCATCGTTTTAGAAAACATGAATACTTAGAGATTTCATCATGACTAATTCAACTAGAGGAAGAAAGATGGTTAAACCACTTACTTCTAGTATCACACACATTCTAAGCCACAGAAAAGTACATAAGCACATAAATCTAACAGAGTATCGAATATCGGGTTAATAGTCAAAGTTTGACTAACCTGATCCGGTTACGGGTGTTATAAATGATAATGTTGTAGCAGCACAGGCTGAAGGTAATGGTAATGGGAACAACAGAAATCAGATACGATGTTACAACTGCCGAGGAATGGGTCATCTTGCTAGAAACTGCATAGTCAGACCAAGGAGAATGGATGTTGCTTATCTTTAGACTCAGTTGCTGATTGCTCAAAAGGAAGAAGCAGGAATCTAACTCCAAGCTGAAGAGTTTGATTTAATAGATGTTGCAGGGTATTGATGAGATTGAGGAAGTCAATGCAAACTGCATCTTGATGGCTAATTTACAGCAAGCATCAACATCGGGTACTCAAACTGATAATGCTCTTGTCTATGACTCATATAGATCAACTGAGGTACATGAATATGACAATTGTTATAATAATGAGATATTTAATATGTTTACTCAAGAGGAGCAGTATACTAAACTACTCGAGCCCATTCCTGAACCATACCAAGTACAACAGAATGATAATGATGTTATCTCTACGGTCTCTAGTGTGGAACAAGATGGGAGAACAGTAGAACAACATCCTGCTACTGTTGAGGAAACACGTGCTTATTTTGAATCATTATATAATAATTTAGCCATAGAAGTTGAGAGAGTCAACACGGTCAAACGCAAAATGAAAGAAACAAATGCTGATTTGACCACTGAGCTTGCTAGATATAAAAATCAAGAAAAGTGTTCTGAAATCAATCAAGAAAAATAAGACAAACTTGAAAGGTGTTATCAAAAGTCTGTTTATCAAGAGCAATGTCTTACTAAAAAGATAAATGCACTTCACTTAAGTTTCGCTAAAACGATAATGACTTTGAATGAGGAAATTGCAAATTTAATAACAGCTTTCAAAAGAAAAAACTAAAACTGTTTCCTTTCTTAATGAAGAAAAGAAAAGCTGAAGTATGATTTCAAAATACACAAAGACGAGCTTCTTGATAAACAAATTCAGCTTGAGAATAAAATAAAGGAATTAGATAACATTTTGGTAAAAATGGGTTAATAAATTCAAACGATACACATGCTTTCACCTAAGCGAGACTCGTTTTACCACACCGAACAGAAAATGGATTTAGGTTATCAGAATCCTTTTTATCTCAAGCAAGCTCAGCATAAACAACAAAGTTTGTATAATGGCAAAGTTCTATTAGAAAAGTATGATCCTCCTGCTGTGTCTGATTCAGAGGGAGACACTGCAAACTTGTCAAGAGATTCGTCTAAAAATAAAACATTGAACAAAGAAATAAATGCGGCAAATTATGCACAAGATGAATCTTATTTCGGGGGGTTTTTGTTTCTCAACGGCCATGTACGTGAAGCGTTGTATTTTTTAAAAATACTTTCCAAAACGGCCGTGTTTCAAAAATCATTTCATACCTAATGAAGAGTTTTCGATCGATATTCTTCCAAGTGTGCACGAAAATTTCTAAATGAGGGTAAAAAAACACATTGTGACTCTTCAACGTGTTGTCAAACAAAAAATGACTTTAGATATACACAATTGGTCGTCTTTTGCTCATCAAGAGCTTCTTAAAATTATAAAAGATGAAATTTACCCTATCGTTAACCAAGTTGATGCTAGAGTTCAAAATTTCAAAATACAATTTTTGAAGGAAGTAGCTAAATTTTTTCGAGACTTCAAATCTCTTGCAAACGAAGCTGATGCATCTCTTGCTAAGCACAAGGCTTTGGAATTTGAAATTGAGCGCCTCTGGAGAGAAATTGTCAGTCAAGATATTATGTTTATTGTACAAAATCCTACTATTGTTGAAACATCGGATCTCCAAACTGAGCTTGAACGTACGAAAGAACGATTTAAAAATTGTATCGTTAAAAAAGAGAATGAATATGCTAAACTTTGGAATGATTGGTACAAAAAATATGATGCAAATATGACAAAATTTTGTACGATAAAGCTTATAATGACATGCAACAAAAGATCGAACGGCTGCAAGCTCAGTTGGGAGATCTCAAGGGTAAAAGTAAAGATACTTCATGTGTATCAAATACCCTTGATCACTTGTCTCAGAAACTAGAGAATGAGAACGTGGAATTAGAGTTTTAGGTTTTGTATTATGCTAAAGAAAATGCTCATCTTAAGACCACATACAAGAACCTGTTTGACTCTATCTTTGTGACACGAACTCAAACCAAAACAATAATTGACTCTTTGCAAAACAAATTACATGACACGATTTATGAAAATGCTAAGCTAAGAGCCCAGTTATTTGATAAGGTTTCTAAACAAAAGGACACTACAAAATGCATGAGTGCGAATACTAAGTTTGCAAATCAATCAACCTCGGGAACAAAAATATTTTCTGTGACTCCTTTTCCAAATTCAAGATCATTCCCAAGGTTGTTGCGACGAATGATTTGTCAAAACCAGTCACTTTAAACTCAGTACCTACCACTACAGAATCAAAAGTTGTGACAAATGATAAAGTGATTACCCATAGAATGTTTAGGATTATCCGTTAAGAATTCTTGGGAGGATAAATTTATGCTATTAACAAAACGTTAGAGCAAGCCATTAGACAAATTCGATCCACCGTTTCACAACCTCTATGTCATCACTAAGGAAAAGGTGTTAATTCTTATTCAAATGGTTTGTTTTTCCAGGAGTAGAATCATACTAGACCAGAAGGCCACAACCTAGGGCAATACATAGACATATAAGGTCCCTTCTGCGTCTAAGAGTAGTTGCTTCAAGAATTACAGAAGTTGAAGTAGAAAGAACACCCATGGGAATTTACTGCTATCTGAGAATAAGAAACATATATCATTTAATGTAATAATGTTAAGCTTGTTATTCGGAATAATAAATCTGAAGTTATATGTGCTATGTGTAAGTAATGTTTAATTACTTCTAATCATGAATGTCTGTGTGGTCCAATTATGAAGGGAATGGTATGGAGAATTCTCGTAATGATCAAACCCAAAGGTGAAAACTGTTTCTTTCAAACAGTTGCAAAATCAAAAGAAACCAACAAGCCAACAAGTCAAGGAAACCTTAAAAGTTTTAGGAATTATTTCTAAAGGAAAAGAAATTGGCTTCAACGACGCCTACGTAAACCTTAGATTCCTTGAGCCCTATTTGGTGGTCACCAACTGGAGTTTTCTGAGCTTAAAGGACAATAATCGGGAGGAAATTTCCAGCTAAATTTGAGTGTCAGTCTGGGAGACTTGCTCCAAAATGTGATAATACCTGGTACTTCTAACCCTCAGGAAACCTTACAATCCAAAACGGGTTTTTCCAAAATTTACTTCTTTTCTTGTGGCAGGTTATCAAATTTGTTTATGGTAGGCGTCGACTTCCGGGTTAGTTACAAGCATATGGAGCCCGGGGCGACTCTAAAAAGGCTTCTCATCCAATTTTATATTAGAAGTTATGGGAAAACTGTTCCGTTTTGGGTAAAATTGTCCTGTTGCTACCAGTTATGGGCTTATGGTGATCTGTTGTGGAGGAATAATTGAAAAACGGTGGACTAAAGTGTTGTTTTTCTGATGTTAGGAGATTACTCATTCTGCTGAGGAGCATTAAGGTCGTTCTGTGAATTCTGTTTCTTGGCGCTTGGCATGTTCTCATCTATTCTAGCTTAGGGACAGCCGATAAGGAATCTGCTGAACTAGATATATTGTGTAATAGGGACCGTGACCTACTTAAATATTATAATAACATTATAATATAAAGGTGGTAATTAAAGGATATATTCTAGAAGGTATTATCTCATAAAGATAGGAAAGGAGATAAAATTAGGAAGAGATCTGATGTATATCTCTTACGCAAATTTTAGGGAATTTTGTTTAGCAATTAGGGTTTCTTCTCTATAAAAGCAGCTTTTAGCATGGGATTTGTCACCGATTACAAATCACAAAAACAATTTATTATTAATAGAGAGATCCATAGAGGATCATTGGTTATATTTATTCTTCTTTATTTTGTATGGTTTAGTTTCCGCCTAAACATTTGTTAGAGTCTCTCACGTATATACTTGTGATTACATAAGTACTATACAACCACAAAGGCTAGAAGATTCTATCTTGTTACAGATCTAACAAGTGGTATCAGAGCATGAGAGAGCCTCTGATAAAGAGAATCACTCGTTACCACAACCAAAACTTTGTTTCTACTAATCGGTTAACTATGTAGAATCCATGCCTTCCTATACCTACTCAGTCAATCATTCACTTATCCTAAACCCTAAGCCATCCTTGCTTCACCTTCGTTTACTCAAAGATGATACCTCGGAATCTTTCATACCTGAACCCACAAACCAATACCTTACTTCACACAACCTGCTTCTCACATCCAAATCAATCTATCTTCTCAACAACTTGATGTTCACTTTCAAAGAACTCAACCTACTAGACCATCAAACTGGTCAACAGTAACCCTAAACACTGTCCGTCACAACAGTTTTCAACTGTTCCAAAACAAGCCTCTATCTCTGCCAAAATGCCAAATTTCCTTATCCTGGAGAAGAACAAATATGAATATGGCTATGAAGATGGAGTAACTGGATACAGGAATGTGATCATTAATCTTTGGAGATTGTTCAGCAAGGAACAGTCCAAAGAGGATGGGAAAACATGCGAAAGGAAATACAATTATTCACCCTCCTGTCTCTCTTGATGAGCATGTTGTTGTACAAAGGGAGAATAAGGTGAGAACCTTGTTACTTCAGGCTCTACCTGAAGATGATATGCCCGATTTTCATCATTATGAGGATGCCAAGGGATATTTGGATGGCAGTAAGGCTAGGTTTGGTGGAATGAAGAATCAAAAGAAGATTGAGGGGAAGACATGCTCAGACAGCAGTTTACAGAATTCTCTGTGACAGAAGAAGAAGGTCTACACAAGGGATATGACAGATTTCAGAAGATTCTGAGCAGTTGAATCAAGTGCAGGCAAGGCCAGACAATGATGACATCAACCTGAAGTTTCTAAGAGCACTTCCCTCTTCGTGGTCACAAGTTGCCTTGGCATTAAAAACAAGAGGTGGTCTTGAATCAATGAGCTTTGATGACCTGTATAACAAACTAAGGTCACTTGAACTTGATGTCAAAATTGGTCATAGTTATGGTGTTGAAAATGCTGCTGCTCCACTCATTCTGCTTTCATCGCGCATGCCAGCTCTGGCTTCAAAGCTTAACTATTCTAATCATCAGGAGTATTGTTCCACCACTTTCTACAGACATCTGGTCGTTCTGAACAGCATTAATGGGAATGTGTTTTGCATTCTTTTGTTGCTGAGAAGGAACCCAAGATCAAGATATGATCTATGAAGACTTTGACCAGGTTGATCAGTTGGAGATGGAGAATTGGAACTTGAAGGGCAACTGGCTATGCTCTCCTTGAGGATTACAGATTGAGAAGAAAGACAGGGATAAAAGATGAACTATAACAATCAGCAACCTGCCAGATTTGACAGAAGGAAGGTTAGATTTCTAACAAATGTCTTCAATTGGGACATTTTGCTTAGGGAGTGTATATGTGACAGGACAGTTGATGATAAGGCCAGATATTAGCTTTTAAGGTCACAGAATGAAAACAGCTGAACCAAACGCTTTGGTCTCAGTGATTCCATGGTGAATGGTCGGATTCTGCAGACAGAAAACAAGACTGGTGATGGTTGAGAAGGTATATGGGATGATGGCTAGACTTCATGCTGATAATGGTGGTGCTGATGTTTCAAAGGCTGCTGCTGAGTTTGGTATGATGGGGACTTCTCCTAAGGGTGATCCTAGTACAGATAATGACATAGGTATAGTTGACAGTGGTTGCTCAAGCAGTATGACAGGAAACAAGGAGAACCTTGATGATTTTGTGCAGGTCAAGGGAGGCATTGTCAAATTTGGAGGTAGAGATGGTAGAATATCAGGAAAAGGCACCATCAGGGACATCAAACTAGCACTTTGGAAAATGTCTACTATGTGGACGAGCTGCAGCACTTTAACTTGTTGCTCTGTAATCCCAAATTTGTGATAAAAAGAACAAAGTTCTCTTCACAGACACTGCTTGTTTGGTGCTTACAGAAGAATTCCAATTACCTGATGAAAGTCAGGTAGTACTCAGAATTCCTAGGGAACGTGATCTCTATACGTCAGCATCTCAGAACTACAACCAGACAAAATGTTACTTGTTCAGTGGCCAAAAGATCCTTGGAATGAATCCACAGATGGACAGAAGGCTGGACTCATGTGAACTTCAAAACAATCACACAAGTTAGCCTAAGGAAGGTCTGGTTGATGGGTTACCTCTCAAGGTGGTCACCAATTGAACATAACTGTGTTGCCAGCACCAAGGAAAGCAACATAAGGCTTCCTATAAGCATATTTCTGCTGTGAGATTATTACTAAACCTCTGCAATGCTAGCATATGGACCTTTTGGTCCTACCAATATAAGGAGTATGGACCAGAAGTATATCCTTTCGAGGTTACTGATGACTTTAGCAGGTTGATGTGGGACTTTCTTTTTGGGTACTAAGGATGAAAAACATTCTATGTCCTCCCCTTAAAGAAATTCATGCATTAATAGAAATCAGTGAATAAAAAAGGTTAAAGGAATAAGGTGGGTTTGATAATGGGACAGAGTTCAAAATACAAAAACTTATTGAACTCTGTAGGGAAAAAGGGGAATTAAGTGGGACTATAGTAATCCCAGAACCCCACAACAGAATGGGTTGCTGAGAGGAAAAAAATTAAGTCTTTTAGAGGCTGCTAGAGAACCATGTGGCGGGACTTAAATTGCCTACCATGTTTTGGACTGAGGCTGTTGACGTTGCTATGTTTTAAACAGGGTATCTATTACAAATCCCATAATAAAAAACCCACTTATGAATTGTATCTGGGATGGTTCATCAGCTAGGTCATCTTAAACTTTTGGGTGTCATGTTAACTATCCTTAATACCAGTGACTATTTGGGGGAAAATTTGAGGGCAAAGCTGATGAAGTATCTAGTTGGTTATGCTCCAAATAGCAAGACCTATCAGGGTATTATAATTTAATAAACAAGAGGGTGAGGAGACCTTGAATCTGAGATTTTTTAGAAGATAAACCCAATGATCAGGGAAATTGGTCAATGGAGTGTACTTTGACCTTAGACTATTTAAACTGATTTCATTAGGTTATACTCGTTTAAAACACAAACTGCAGGTGCTCAAGAAATCAAACATAAATGCAGGTACACCAAGATACTGACTCAGATTCAGGTAGGGATGAACAAGTAATAGTGGTTCCTTCTTTCCTTCCTACAGTTTTGCAAGTCCTTCAACAAGCACTGGTCCTCGTGTTATGGGAACGCAATGCAGATTATGAAAAGAGCTTGCTAAGCTTCAAGACAAGAATATGAAGCAAGGACGCAGCTGCAACGATATGCTTACCGGTTCTTACAAGAAACCGCAGAAAATACATAAGTCAAGTGAAAGCTGTGAAATTCGAAACCAAGGTGTTTCTGCTGATAGGGATCCTGCTGGCATTGCTTCTGCTGGTAGTGATCCTGCTGGTGGTAATCCTGCTGGTAGTTCTCAACCTGCTGGTAGTGATCCTGCTGGTGGTAATCCTGCTGGTAGTTCTCAACCTGCTGGTAGTGATCCTGCTGGTGGTAATCCTGCTGGTAGTTCTCCACCTGCTGGTAGTGATCCTGCTGGTGGTAATCCTGCTGGTAGTTCTCAACCTGTTGGTAGTAATGAACCTGCTGGTAAGGGCAATCCTGCTGTCAGTACTCTGTTTCTGTGACTCTTCTTGTCACTGATGAGTCTACACTTCCTCCTGGTCAACCATTGGGCTCAAGTGAAAACACTACACGATTTCCCGTCCCTTCTGATGTGTGCATGGATCAGCTCTCATCTGGCATCTTCACATCTTCCTCTTATGATGATGACTTTAGTGCTACTCTTACAAATTTAGCACCTGTTGTTGACGTAAATCCAGTTCCTTCAAGAAGGGTTGAATACATTCATACTCAGTCACAGATTCTTGGGTGATATCGTTCTCTAGTTCTGACAAGAAGCAGAGCTCAAAAAATTAAGTTTGGTGAAATTGCTTTCTTGGATATTATTCAAGATCAACAACAGGACCAATCATAAGCAGATCCACTTCCTTGTCTGTTAGGATAGCTTCCTTTCTCAGTTAAAACCAACTAGTATAGCTAAAGTACTTGAGGATCCTGATTGGGTTGCTGCCATGCAAGAGAGATGCAACAATTCATCAACCAGCAAGTATGGAAACGTGTCCCTTTACCTGATGGCAAACATGCAATAGGGACAAAATGGATTTTGAAGAACAAGCGGGATGCCAAAGGAATAGTTGTATGGAATAAAGCACGGTTAGTTGCCACAGGAACAGACAAGAGGAGGTATTGATTGTGATGAGGTCTTGCTCCCGTGGCCAGAATAGAGGCAATCAGACTGTTTTAGGCTTTTGCTTCTATCTGGGCTTCCTGGATATCTGATGGATGTTAAGAGTGCCTTTCTGCTGTGGAGAAAATTGAAGAAGAGTGTATTGTCACTCAGCTAAAGGCTTTGAAGATCCTTACTTCCCAAAGCATGTGTACAAAGTGGTTAAAGCGTTATATGGACTTCATCAAGCACCTAGAGCCTGGTACGAACGATTGTCTGCTTTTCTGTTACAACACAATTACAGAAGAGGTACTATTGACAAGACACTGTTCATTAAGAAAGATTCCAGGGATATACTTTTAGTACAGGTTTATGCAGAATTTGAGGTGTTAATGCAAGGAGAATTTGAAATGAGTGCTATGGGAGAGATGAGTTTCTTCTTAGGTCTACAGGTGAAACAGTTGCCTGATGGTATTTTCATCAGCCAAGACAAGTATGTTAAAGAATGCTTACACGTTTTGACATGGAATCTGTAAGAACTTCCACAACACCCTATGAAGGCTGCTAAGACCAAATTGAAGGATGTATCTGATCCTCCGTTACTGTAACATTTGTATAGATCCTGATTGGTTCACCTTATGTATCTCACAAGCTTCACGACCCTGACATTATGTTTGCAGTTTAGTGCCTTGTTTCCAGACATCAAAGTTACCCCACTGACTTCTCTATTCTGAATGCAGTCAAGAAGATATTCAAGTATCTAAAATGGAAACCAAATTAGGCTTGTGGTCTCCTAAAGTTGCGGTGTCCTTTTCAGTTGGAAGCCTACAGTGTAGTGATTATGCTGGTTCTCATGGTGATAGGAAATCCACTACAGGTGGATGTCAATTTCTAGGCAGAAGGTTAATTTCATGGCAGTGCAAGAAGCAGACTATTGTGGCTACTTCTTCAACAGAAGCCGAGTATGTTGCTGCTGCTAGCTTGTGGCACAGTACTCTGGATTCGAACAGTTGCTAGCTTATGGGATTTCAATTTCATGAATACCAAAATCTTCCTAGACACCAGAGCACCATATGGGCATGTGAAGAAACCCAGTCTTTCTCAAAGGGACCAAGCATATTGAGATTAGGCATCACTTTATAAGAGATGCAAATGAAAAGAATTTGATACAGGGCTGAGATTCACACCGTGTTAATGTAGCTGATTTACTGACAGGCATTTGATGGACCGAGATTTGAGTATCTGGTGGTCCATATTGGAATGGTGAATCCCTCTTTCGTGAATTGAGGGGAGGTATAAGCCTAAGGGGAGGCTTGTTGTTGTATACTTGTATATTCTAACTTTTTCGCAGGTAGATATGGTGTTTTGTGGGATATTATTTTCTTGTGATTGCAGGTCGTTCAATACTGCTGCTAGTTGTACATTCTTCCTGCTGACAGGTTGGTTTCTGCTGGTAGTACTATGATTCTGCTGGTAGTTAACCTTCCTGCTGGATGCTTTGTTTCTGCTGGTAGCTATGGATTATGCTGCTGGTTCCGTGTTCATGCTGGTGGGCATACTTCTGCTGGTGGATTC
This sequence comes from Tanacetum coccineum, assembly GCA_026074375.1. Classification (NCBI taxonomy): domain Eukaryota; kingdom Viridiplantae; phylum Streptophyta; class Magnoliopsida; order Asterales; family Asteraceae; genus Tanacetum; species Tanacetum coccineum. Next base: position 12,875 of record BQNB010043110.1, on the reverse strand, counting down.
ATTTCTGCTGATGGGGTGTGTGTTCCTGCTGTCTGCATGGTTTCTGCTGTTGGTTGCCTCTTTCTGCTGGCTGAATACATTCATGCTACTGGAGTTGTTTATGCTGCCTATACATCTATTTATGCTGCTGAACTGGTTTGTGCTCGGTAGTATCATGTTCTGCGCTGACTTATTTCTGCCGGTAGTAACCTGTTTAGCTCTAATCCTGCTGCCTCAGCTACTCCAATGGCTGGCTCTGCTGCTTCCAATCCTGCTGGTGGTACATTTGATGCTACAGGTATTGACTCTACTGTCCCCACTACAGCAGCTTTGGATTCTGCTGGTTCACGCCTTGAGATTGGAGTTTCACCGTTTGCAGATTCTGCTGATAGTTCTTCACCGTCCAATGTTCTGTTTGCATCCACATCTTGGGGTATTCTTGATTTTTTTTCTTGACAGTGATGAGGAAGAAAGGATTGGTATGTCACGAGTTGTTGCTGACCCTGACTCGGATGACGAAGTGTTTGCTGAGATTATCTTTCGGGGTAAGTCTATTTCTGGTGATGGGGTTGTGTTTGTGGACAAGCTTCCTGATGATGAGATTGTTGACCCACGGGTAAAGGTTGAAACCATTACTGAATCTGCCGCTTCTCCTCCTCGGTCTCGTCGTAAACATCTTGGGGTGAGGAGTGATGACTGCCTATGGGATAAACCTGTTGAGGATTTTTTCAGTTCTGAGAGTGAGAGTGATGATGACATGGGAGATATTATATTCCTCTCTTCCATATGGTGCATTTTAAAATTGGAGATGGTGAGTTGCCCGCCTGGTAACAGTTATATTCATGTTTATTATCAGCAGAATAGGCGGTGAAAGTACTTTACCTACTTGAAGCAGTTGCTACCTCATGTTTATCGTGAGGATATTCTTCTTTTGCGACGACGGATGAATAGGTACTTTCGGTTAAATCCAGATGTAAACATTGGTTTAGACCTCTGGAGGGATGTGAATATGTTGTGTCAGTCACTTCATTCGGATGACGTGGAAGATTTTTGGCGTACACAAGATGAATGGATTGTGAGTAGCTGGAAGTTGTATCCCAAGAGCTCTGTTCATGTCCTGGATTTAACGAAATGGGGAAGGACTTGCGTATATGTTTGTATGACAAATTCTATCCTATCGGGCAACACTGCTTGAACGGATGTCTTCGCCACAGGCTCACAGATCCACCCTCATATGTAGGGATATTGTTGTTGCTGGGAATATTATTCAGAACGGTCAGAATGGTTACGGCAATCATAAGAAGTTCATTGCATCTGCTCCTATGTAAGTTAGTATCTGCATTAGAACTTTGTATTGGCTTCCTAGGTTTAGTTGGCATTATTTAAAAAAATCATATGTTACTCTTAGATATAGTTGTGTATACCTTTGGTGTTAGTGCCTTGCAACTGCCCGACAAATGTTTTTCAGCTCACCATGGCTAACACCAAGAAAGAGTCTGGCTCCACCCTTTTGGCAAACGGCTTTGGTGTGTTTTCAAAATCGTTGATTAGCTGTACGGGGTTATGCTACAAAATCTTATGGCTTTCATCACCATGTTCTTGTAACAAAGAGTGGCTAGTCCAAGGGGGTACGGCTCTTGGTAAAGACTTTATCAAATCCGTTGATGGTTGCCAGGTTACCCAAAACTGGATGGTTATCACTTTCCATATTCTTTGGATGAAAAAGTGGGCTAGTCCAATAGCAACTGCTCATGGTAAGACTTTCTCAAATCCGTTGATAGGTTGGGACATTTACTTAAAAAAAATTGTATGGTATCGACTCACCATATTACTCTGATGTATGAGAGTTTGCTAGTCCTGAGCAAAAGGCTAACAGGTTAAAAGACGTGTCAAATCCGTGGTATGGCTGTGGACGGGAAATGGTTCTCAGTTGACCATGGACATACACCTTTCTGGTGGCCAAAGAACTGACTACTCCAGAGTTAATGGCTAACTAATCCATTTACATTTTTCAATGATTCACCTCTCACAGGAGTTAACACACCTGGAAGTGATGAGAATAGACTGAAACTTTATGATTTGATGTACATACTTGTCAATGTTGCTGATATCATGGAGTGCTGAAGAGCTGTGACGTATTGTTGCTGCAAAGACTGGAAGTTGTTGTTCTTTAATGTTGTTTCATTTGATGCTGCTGTCTTGAATGGTGCTTCTACGGTTTCTGCTGCTTGTATTGTTGCTGCTGGTTACCTTGTATCTGCTGGTACTTGTTTCTGCTGCCACTCAATCCTCTTGCTTCGCGAAGATCTATCTAGAAACTTGGAATTAACAGAGTCAACACCAAGTTTAGGGGAGGATTGTTGGGAATTATTGAAACCGACTAAGTGTCGTTTCTGCTGTTAGAGATGTTCGTTTCTGCTGATGGCATTAAGTGGTTTCTGCTGACAGTTCAAGTAGCGTTCCTGCTGATTGTGTTCCTGCTGATCATTTCTGCTGACAGATATAGAGAATCTGCTGATCTTAATTATAGACGTAATTAATGTAATTAAGGAATTATAGTTATATTCTAGAATTATCTCATTAATATAGGAATGAGATATATTAGGAAGAGATTGATGTATATCTCTTACGCGTTTTTAGTTTTCTTGTTGACCAATTTAGGGTTTCTTCTCTATAAAAGAAACCTTTAGCATTAGGGTTTGGTACCGATTACAAAAGCACAAAAACAATTTATTATCAATAGAAAGATCCATAGAGGATCATTGTTCTTCTTTATATTACGTTGTTTAGTTTCCGCCTAAACAATTGTTAGAGTCTCTCACGTATATACTTGTGATTACATAAGTATTATACAACCACATAGGCTAGAAGATCTATCTAGTACCAGATCCTAACAAGTGGTATCAGAGCCTGGAGAGAGCCTCTGATAAAGAAGAATCACTCGTTACCACAACAAAACTTTGTTTCTCTAACCGATTAACTATGTCAGAATCCATGCCTACTATACCTACTCAGTCAACATTCACTTATCCTAACCCTAATCCATCTGCTTCACCTTCATTTACTCAAGATGATACCTCAGACTCTTTCATACCTGAACCCACACAACCAATACCTTCATTCACTCAAACTGCTTTCTCACAACCTGTTTTCTCACAACCAATACCTACATTCACTCAACCTGCTGATGTAGCTTATCAATTGCGTTTATTGCAAGAACTTGTAGGCATTCACGACACGTTTCCCATGTCATACTAAGATCTTGACTAACGTTTAACCTGCATGTACCACTAGAAGAAATCAAGAATGACAACGAACTACGTTTTGTTGAGGAATCGATTGAAATTATGGACCGGAAAGTCAAGAAACTAAAGCAAAGCCGCATTCCCATTGTGAAAGTTCGTTGGAACTCTCAGCGAGGATCGAAGTTTTCTTGGGAATGTGAAGACGAGATGAAGCGAAAGTGTCAAGCTTATAAAACACCTTTTGGGAGGTCGAGGATGATCAAAGAACATAAAATATGCCTTGAGGTGTTCAGTGAAGTGTAAGAGAGGTAGAGTAAAACTTGTGTAAGTATTAATAAGAAATGATACAATGAACTTTCACACCCCTCATGGAGAGTCATAAGGGGTTTATATCAGCCTAATACATGCTATCTATCCCACTTATACATTATTAGTCCCTGGGTATAGCAGATGATATAAATCTAGTCCAATTCACGTGTAAGATGCCAGCTTTATAAAATAGTAAGCCTAACAGCAAGTATCCGCAACTTTTCGCAAGCGGTACGTCTTAGGATGAATAAATGAATTCCAAGACAGAATTCCCTTTAACGGGGTAATATTGTAACAACCGCTTGTTTTGAGGTCAGTAACTGATAAGCAAATTACGACATTTTGACTCTCCTAATTATTTTTTGAGTCACTCTTATATGGTCGTGTCATTTTTATTGTTAAATGCTTATTTTCTTAGGAACCCTAGTTATATGGACGCACCTTCGACCTAACGATCCTAATTAACGGTCCTAAGACCAATCTATCTCAAAGAAACATTATAATAATGTCAAAACATATGGGAAAAGTTAGTTTAACTAACTTGCAAAACTATTTTAAAAGTTATGTTTTTACGCTACTTTATGTATTTACCGAACGCTTACACTATACAACATATTACTTACTATTAATACCCAATACATACACTTAATTAAATTTAACAATTTTTTTTATAAAATTCCTTCCACCCTAGACTTGTCGCCCCCCACCTCCCTATACTTCCATACATTTTTAACCCTTCCCATTTTGGTCTTACAAACATCACTTCACACTTTACTTCTACACAAACCATTAACTCTTGCTTGCATCTATCTCGTTTCTACATGCAATATTCTCTCACTAAAATCACACACTTAATTCTTCTCTCTCTCTCTCTGGACGGCAACAACAAGAACACCACCACCAATTCTAGTTTTTCCAAGAAACTTTAAGAAAACAACACAAAAGGGTTAATTTGGTACTTGTGTTAAAGGTTTAAGGCAAGAATCATTAAAAGAACACTATGAAAAAGAACTCATCCATCTCAGCCCACAAGTCATATTAACCATTTCATTCATGAATCAAGGTAAAAACCTTCGTGCAAGATAACTTGTGTTGATCTTGCACCAAGAAGCTTGAAAATCATAAATTTTGTACACTTTTCTTGCACCTTTTGTTACATTCTTTTAACCAAATGAAATAATGAATGTAAGAACATTTTATAACTTTAAAAAGATGTTAGAAACGATACCTACACTTGCTATGGTCGTTTTTGGATTTTGTATTGCAAAAGTTGATAAAACTTGAAAAAGTAGGTTGTTTGAAAAATTACGTTTCATTAAAACAGAGATACCTACAACTTTCTATTTTGGTCCAAAAACAGTGGAGGTGCTTAACATTTTCAAAATCATAGTGGAAGATTTGTGTGCAGAATTAACTCTTCAATGGCAGATTTGACATGAACTTTTGAAATATTCATAAAATAATCACACTTTACTCTTTTAACCCAAAACCAAATACGAGAGTTGGCAATATTTATGTACTTTTTGATGTTTTTTCCTCAGTAATATGTCTTGATATGAACAAAGATGTGGTAATTGAGTAAAAATAAAATCTAAATGATGTACTTGACCAGAAAATTTGTCAACTTTAAGTGGGTATAATTTGGTCATACATGCATGAAATAGACCCATTCAACTCTCAAAGTTAAATTAATGTGTTAAATTGAAGTACCAGATGCCATATTAGTATAGGGGTTCATTTGATCACCATTTGGGTTGAAATAAATTTTGCTGTCAATTGGACTATTTTGGACAGTTTTGAACACCTAACTTGTATGGGTCATAAATCACTTTTGGAAGCACTTATATAGCTAAAATTGGGTGGGTTATTAGTTTAAAAAGTTAGTAAAATAATTCCAAAAGCTTAAAGCCAAACTCTTAATTTAAAGTGCTCAACTTGTTGAAATACAAAAAGGTGTCCTGATTTGGGTAAAATATTGTATATGGACCATTTGGGTAAGTTAAAAGAATAGCAAGACTTTACAAATACTCATGGACACTCTATAAACATGGTATTAACATGTGCATGAAGGATTTTGACCAGAAATAAGATTTACTTGATCAAAAGTAAACTTGAAGTGATGGGAAAATTGGGACAATTTATGATTTTATGTGAAGTGTTAAAAAGTAAACTTTGAAAACAAAAGTAAACATGAGACCTAACTAATGAACATTTATATCATCCGAGCATATCTTATAGGATCTAAATAGGTATATTTACTTATCTTAGGTCTCGGTAATTGTTAGCGAGTTTGTTAGGTGCGACTTGTTATATGATTTGCCTATAAATCATCAGTCTTAGTTTATTCCACCAACTTTAAGGCGATTTTCTCACATCCACTATTTAATCTTTTTCTACAAATTATGGGTGAAAACATGATGATCTTATTTAAACTGGTGTGGTGTGGTTTTTTATATTCAACCTTTTAGTTATTTAAACGTTTAAGCATTCTGAACTGAAACGAACTTGTAACGTGTTGAGCCCTTGAACTATTGAATTGACTTAAACTTGATATGTATTGCCAGTTTATAGCTAAACGTAGCCCACTATTTTTAAGCTCACTACTCCTACTCAAAATGAGAATGAATTGTTAGTACTATGGACAGGCACTATTAGGAGCGTTAGCCACTCCCACTTCCGCACAAGGTACATAGTACTAGGATAGTTAGTGCAGACACTATCGAACCTGTAACTTGTTTGGATATTTTGACTGGACGGCGGAATACAGTTAAGTAAGTGTCACGCTTAAACACGATAGTGCATACATAAGTATTGTATAGGACATGTTTAGTTTTCCTACTTTAGGTGATCGGTAATATCTTTGGAGATTTTATATATTGTGTTATGTTACTTTAGGTAACGGGAACTGTCTTTGGAAACTTGAGTCATTTTAGATTCTCGACTTGTTTTGGCAACCTGATATTGATTTGGAAACTTTTATTGGACAATAATAATTTTAAATTTAAATTTCTATGTACATATTCATGTGAGCTCACCAAATATTTTAAATAGTTAACCGTTTTTATAATGTTTTTCAGGTGACCTTTCTAAAGTGGAAACTTAGCACGTTGCATCAGACATTTATTAAAAATGTCTTTGTTCTTGGAAAGTTCATGTCTTTTGGGAAACCCATGTTCGGTTAAAAAACAACTTATGTTAACTTTTGTACTATTTGAATTTGTACTTGGAATTGTTGTAATTCAGATATTTTTACCTTTATCTTAATCATGTATGGTGTTTTATCTATCATCTTTTGTGATGTTTATTAATATGTCGTACCTCGTGTTTCCGCTTTAACGGGGTGTGAAAATTACTAACTTGATTATGATATACCCTCTGTTGATGATAGTTATCAAGTTTTCTCAAAATTAGGTGACAAAGGCATTTGTGTTATGTTTGAAAAACAATAGACACCGATATGTAAAAATTCATAGCAATTAAGTTTATAAAATCGTAACATATCACGTCTATTAGAATTTTATAGAAAAATATCTCAATAGAGATGAGATGAAGCACAATATCTCAAGCGGATGTTCACTGAGCCGTTGGTGCGGTTTCAAAATCTCTTAGTCGGATGCAACCCGAACTATGCTAACAACGTTCTTGAGAACCCTAGACCGGATGCAACTCAGATCGTTGACACACTTTTTCATATAAAAAATTAAGCATAATAATTATATTATCACACATTAATTTGAGAAAAAATAGTTGTCATCGAAACACTCTTATATTTCTAAAACGGATGGTCACTAAGTCGCTGGCACGATTTTGAATATTCTAAGGAAGATGCAACCCAAACGATGCTAACTACATACTAAAATACCCTAGACCGGATGCAACTCAGATCGCTGACGCGTTTTATGATATAGAAGTATTTGACGTTAACTAGATTTGAGAAAACAACAGACAAAATGGATTGTATTCTATTTGATTAACATGACAAAAATGTTCATTTTTACAGTCGGTGGTTCTCCTTATCAGTCCAAGTCCAAAATTGTGCATTTGAAGACAGTCCAAATTAAATACAATCCAAAAAAATAAAAATAAAACATAGTCCAATAGTCCAAAAATGAATTTTGACTTTTCTTTAAGATTCTCATGAAATTTGAACCTTTGTTACTTAAATCGCTACATTTTGACCTGTCCAAATGTTAAATTGCAACTTTGAACCCTTGTGAAGTTAAACCGCAAATTTTTAGACCAATATCTAAATTGCAACTTTTTGAGAAAAAATTTAAATTGAAACCTTTAAATCACAAAAATCTTAAACCGCATGATTTTATTTCAAATCACATGGTTACACAGCCTGTTATTCCGTAACTTTTCTTAAATTGCAACTTTTCAATGTTCTAAACTGCAACATTTCAAAGTTTAAAATTCAAAACTTTATCTTTCAAAACATTTTCCTAAGTGATAATCACACTCATGGCAAGACTGTAAGCATATTCCACACTTGTTTCACATATAAACACAATCAAACACACTCATTACATTTAAATTTGTAAGTCACAAACTTTAAACTCATGGTTTTCAAGAATCATTTCTTTCCCATAGTTATTTGTCTAGGCACAAAAATTTACACTCACATTTACCTATAAACACAACCCATTATTAGAAAATCAAAGAATCCTTGATTCATCTAAATCAAAACTAAGAATCATCTGGATTGGATTACCGTTCGCAGAGCCGATGATAAACTGTACTCATTCAAGGAAGGCGACTTCAAAAGGCTTTGCCTTCAAGACATTAAAGACATGTTGATTCTTCTTGTTTAAGGCAAGCTGACAAACCTCAAGGTTGAAGAACGTCTCGCGTTTAGTATCGCTCTCCGAATGTTTACAAGAAGTATTGTTATCCAAAGGGATAAAGCCATAGAATACCAACAAACTTTTCACAATTTATCGATTTGGTACATGTACTGAAACAATTATCGATTTGGTATGTGTACTTTCATAAAGTGTTCTCATTTGCATATTTTGATGACGTGTCATACGTGATAGGCTGACACGTAGCACATCAATAACGTGACACATCATCAAAATGTGCAAATAAGAACACTTTATGAAAGTACGCGTACCAAATCGATAATTTTTTCAGTACACGTACCAAATCGATAAATTGTGAAAAGTTTATTGGTATTCTACGGCTTTATCCCTTATCCAAAGGCGTGTTGAAGATCTTCAATTGGGTGTTGAGAGTTATCAAAAGAAACTCAACATCACTAAGCAAGATACATACA
>BQNB010043109.1:0-43104 GCA_026074375.1 Tanacetum coccineum | reverse complement strand
GTAATAGGCATCACTGTCATGACACCTTCTACCAATTGTGTTTTTGGCAAGGTTGCACCATTCTCTATGACTTCCCACAGTGAATATTTTATCATATGGATGTATTGTTCAATCCTCATCCTCCATAACTCAAACTCACCCAGTTTGAGAATGGGAACTTTAGATGCAGCCATTTGGATGCAGCCACTTGTTGTCCCAGTTGTAGGATACTTCTTGTTGGATCCCACTTCTATAGATCGAATTTTTTAAGCTTGTTTAAGGTTTAGTTATATTAGATAAATCTAACAAAACTATAGTAGAAACTTTGTTAAGTGTATTAAAGATTATGCGGAATCTAATCTTTAATATTAGAATAATTCTTAATGAAACATTAAGAGAAGCTCACAATTTAACAAATAATAAAAGCTCTAATGTTATTAAGCAAATAATACGAATACTCTCATAGTATTAGGGTTACAAAACCTTGAAGCTATGAACTATACGACATTGTATATTTTTCTAGATAGATATCAAACTCTATGCCCTAGGACCTCCTTTTATACACCAAGGAGTCCTAATCGATTTACAATATATTCCTAAGACTTAGAATATTCTCTATGATCTATTCTATAAATAACTAATATTTATCACGTAAGTAATATTGATCTCCAAACAATCTTTATCCTTTCTTCTGTCTTTATCCTTTCTCTAATAGTAGAAACTCTTTCAGCAGTCTTAATCTTTGAGCAGTTGTAACTTTTGTACTAGCAGCATTAACTTTTAACACTAGCAGTAGTAACTTATACACCAGCAGCATTTACTGTGTACAAGCCGTAGTAACTACTTAGAATATTTTTTTCAATCTTCACCAGCAGTACTAACTTTACACTAGCAGTACTAATCTATACTAGCAGTAGTAACTGTGAGCTAGCAGTACTAACTTTATACTAGCAGCACTAACTACTTAGCATATTTTTCATTAAAGTTAATGAACATCACTAACTTTAACTTAGCAACAGTAACACAAACCTTAGCAGCAGTAACTTTAACCTATTGATATTTGATTTGGTTTGGATTGTTATGGTATGAGGTGTCGTTATGTTGGAAACCTATTATTATTGCATGCATTCTGTTTTCATATTGCATAATTGTCCACCACCTAAACTCTGGCACAACAACTAGGTTTACTTCTCAACCTACGAGCTCACCAACTTTATGTTGACCTTTTCAAGTATTATTTTTAGGTGATCATCATTTTAAATTAAAGGTATAGGGTTCAAGATCTAACATTGACCAAGTTTATTTTCTAAGGATATGTGTTTATTTCAAAATCAAGACCGTATTAAATGTATTAATGTAAACTAATTCTTTGTAATAATGCATGGTTTATCTTGTATCTTGTGCAATGTAATCATAACATCGCAACCCGTGTTTTCGCTTTAGCGGGGTGTAACAATCTAGGAATGATATGCCTGTCGAGATAAGTCAATCATTGCACTAATAAACAAGCTTGCATTTTAATTGGATTAATCATGGTTAATATAGTTTCCTTAAATTGGCTTAACCGTTCTTCTATCCTTTGATTATCTAGCATAGGTTTTGACATAGATTAGATAGATTAAAACTAACATAAATAACTAAAATACTGGTAGACTTAGGAATTAACCCTCTCGCTCTTAGTGATCGACGCCCTACTTACCAATGAAGCTACAACTGATCGGGCCCACTGCCCATTAGTGTTGTTTTTAGGTAATGTCGGCAAAATATAAATGTAAAACTTGATAATAAATAATACCTACGCAAAACGATACATCAAGTTTTGGTGCCGTTCCCAGGGAGTAAAGTTGTTAATTTTTATTTTTATGAATATTTTAGTTCTAACTCTTAATTAATCTAGATTTAGTATAGTTTAATTAGTGTAATCTTTTTATTTTTGAGTCTTTGTGTCAGATCATCCATTTAAACAAGTCAAATATTTTGAAGGAACAATATTCTTTAGGTCAAAACTATACATATTATCTTTCCTGGGTATCTTAAGCATTACTTGATTTTCATCAGGTAGCTTAAAATCAGGAGAAAGAATAAGACATTGTAAAACCCCGCATTTAAGGTCACTACTTATTCTGAACTTTTAATTAATTTCTAAATTTTTATAGAATTAATTTTATTATTTTAGTCGGTTTTTATTAAAATCGTCATTAAATTCTTTCGCAAATTTTATATTTTATTTTAATTGTTACCGATCGAGAAATCAACGAATTCCCTATTTTTAATTTTGAAAATTATTAAATTTTTGTTTAGTATATATTTATTTATTTATTAATTATTTTTCATATTTTATTTGTGTCAGACCGAACCGAAATTAAAATTTTGTTTCTATAAAAGTTAGCGAGTCGGGTTTAAAATTTTATGATCGAGATTTAAATGATGTAGCGTTTAACAAAAATTGGGCCGAAGCCCTTCCCTTTTCTTTGTAATTTTTGAAAACCCCAAAGCCCAAACAATAACCCATATTTTTTTATAACACAAGCCCACATTTATTTTTATAAACCTTCCTTTCTTTTATAAACTCAAGCCCAAAACCCATACTTTTTTTATACAAACCGAAAACACACACACACTTCCTATTTTTTTTTCTCTACAACGATAAAAAACTTCTCTGTCTCTTTTCTTTTTCTTTCTGTTCGAGTAAACACCAACAATAACCACAAATTGAACCTTCAAATCTTCATCAAAAATTCTTAATCATATACCAAATTGCTCATAAAAATACCTTTAATCTTTCCCCTCAAAAAAATTAAACATGCAAGAAGGTTTTGAAAATCTTTTATAATTCAAGATTGGTGATTTAGGTGAATTAAGGTGTTAGATATTAGCAAGGGTTGATCAAGAAAGTTATATCCAAGATTCGGGTGAACAAAAGTTGATTTTTGGTTCGTTTTGTGTCTCCTTGTGGTTCGGCCAAGTTCATAAACCCCCAAGGGTTATTAGTTTTTTATCTATCTTCTATCTTAATTTCATTGTGAGCACTTATACTTCTTTTTTATTTAATTTTTATAGTTACATAAAAATTATATACATGCATGTTGATTTTTGTGAATTGGGAATCCATAGAATATAATACATATGATGTTTGAGGTTGTTGATGATTGAGTATGGTTCAATAGGTTAGTATTGGAGTGTTGGATGTGAAATTGGTGCAAAACATTGAGGGTTTGAATAAGTTTTATAACCCTTAATTAGGGCAGAAAGTTTAGGCATAAAATCGGCGGATTTAGTGTGTCGTAAACTGAAATTTTAATGTTTAGAATTGTAGAGGTCTTTCTAATGATCGTTTTGGTATAAATTAGAGCTTATAACTCTTAAAAACGAAAAAGTTATGGCCGATTTTAGTTAGGAAATGGTTTCGGCAATTTTCAGAAAATGGCAGCTTTTATATCCGAATTTGGGTCAACTTTACGATGTTATAATATTGGTCATGCCAAAAGGTTTTCTAGGTTTTCAAGACCCTAAAGTTATCTACTCCGAGTCTACTTTCAAACGAACTAGGCCTCGCCGATTTTTAAGATGTAAAAGTTAGTCAAAACCTTTGTACAAGATTAAGTGTTAAACTGTGTAGGCTGTCCAGAAATTCGATTATAAAGATGTTGTGAGAAGGCGGGTCAAATCTTAATATTTTTGGACAAAATTTAATCAGGAGATTGTACATGATATGTGTGACCTTCTGTATTTTTTTTAGATTTTTATAAAAATTTTAAGTCTATAGCTACTGAGAAAATTGCATATTTGGATAGAGGGAGTCTTAAGCTTCAATGTGCGAATTGGATACTCCCGTATCGATTCCGTATGAGAAAGTTATGGTCATTTTACGGTAAGAGGTCAATTCTGGAGTTGCTGTTGGGAAACATGTTTTTCTCCAGAATTTTGTACAGTAAGTCAAGGTTTTAAAGCTTGGTTAGATATTAGACATCTTGAGCTAACTCCTCCAATTGGAACCAACCTCATTGCTATTTTAGATTAGGAGTTATGACTAAAACGGCAAAAGTAAGAAATTCAGTTAATAATCTGGTTTGACCTTCAGTTAGTAAAAGTTTAATTCTCGTTGATTGGTAAATGAGTTGAATGATTGGCTTAATGTTTTGAAAACTAGATTCATGTGGTTTTCCAGGGGTGAAAACCTCACCTTCATATCTTTTATGGAATAAGAGATATGGTCCTGTGATTGTGACTAAATTCTGCAAAAGGAAGTTTTCTGTTTTGAGTTAGTGATAGTAATTTGACCTTTTATAAAAATTGGTAAACAATTGGAATATGAGGCTTGATGTTCTGGAAAGTAGACTTCAAGGCCTTTCCAGGGATGAAAGCCCCATGGCTATATCTTTTATGGTTTAGGATTTATGCTCTCATGAAAATGGCTAAAATCAGAAAGTTGGCTTTTACGTCTAGGATTGGAAAAATGAAAAGTATAACCATGTAAGATTGAGATAGGAATTAAGGGGCGAGACTTAGTAGATGTTTATTTTGATATGACCAAAGGTTAGACATCATTAGACTTTATAAAAACACTTTGGTTTAGTCGTGGTGCAATATTGTTCTTGTTTCGGATTTTATTAACTAGTCTTATATAACTATTCTATTATAATGATATTATGTATCATTCTAAGTCGCGACTTGCTTTATAGGTCACGACTAATCTTTGGAGTCATCTTCGCATACCTGGTTTCTCGTTCGACTATCTACGTACGGTGAGTTCATAGCCTCGCCTTTCTAACTTTAAATGTTTTATTAAACCCCGCGAGGGAGATACATGCTTGCTTTGAAAATATGAACACAAGTTGTTTTAGTATGCTGGACCCGATTACATATTGATTTCATTGAGTAGCTATTGCCAAAAGACCCTAATTTCATGAACTGTTAATTGCCTATGATGGGTGAACGCTTGTACAAATAAATAGATCTATTGGGTTTGAAAGCCCTGTCCGGGGGTATGTATCCTTAAGAGAACACCCACTCAACGGGCAATTTGTATTGAGAATTTAGGTATAAGGCAATAATACCTAGTCGTGGGGCTAATATATCATGAAAGATATATTTTATTGTCAAGGTTCAGTGTCATGAGCTCAATGAGATAGAAATTAATATATGGCTTGTCCGATCAACAAGTCTCTTGATGAATTATGCTTGTGTTCTAACATTTAATCATATAAACTCTATGAATTCACTCAACAATTTTGTTGACTCTTTAAGCATGTTTATCTCAGGTAATCAAGGTTGAAGACTTGGAGCGGTATGAGGAGGAGCTTGCGCGAATTTATTTTGTTAAACTGTTTTTAAGTTCCATTCCTCAAACCACATTTAAAATATGTTGGTGGTTTATAAAACTTGTATGTTGATTTGGTTAAGATTCTGTGGGACGACTTTTGCACTCTGATCTTACTTTTGGAATGGAACATGTTTGACAACGTCTCTTTTGAGTCGTTCTTTTGTAACTTATGTGTAATTGTGCCATTAGTTAACACCCAATTGTTGGTTCTGCTGCGTATGAAATTGGGGGTGTTAAAATATGAAAGTTGATATTAAGGTCAAAGAAGGAGTGGTTCCTAAATGGTTAGTTCGAAGTTACAAGAAACAATTTGATGGATGCATGGAGATAAAGAAACAATGGGTGACACGTGGAATAGATACTGATATGGAATATGACCCATCTGATGTTGAATGTGTTGAATGGTTAGCTTCAAAATTATATAACCATAAGACGATGGATCGGTATACGAAGAATGAATTATGAATCTATTAGACAAGAGGTGATGATGAAGTGGAACTTACTGACGAAGAATTTTCCAATCTTGATAATGAAAATTTAATAGATAAGGACGAGGTTGCTGAAATCCTTATGATCGAGACCGACATATTCGACTTCGAGACTGATGACATCAAATAACGTCTATTTTATAGCATCTTTTATCTCATGTTATTAACCCATTTTGTATAATTATTGCAAAAAATTATTACTTAATTATTTATATTTGAGAATTGTAGTAATTATGGAGTACTTGTTGAAAGTTAGCAAAAGGCGCGCATTCTAGAGCTTAAATGAAGATATTTTGAAGATTAATATTCTGAAGACCAATACGCCATATCCATCAAGGAAGATACGACGTATCCGTGCCTGCACTCACCAAAGACCACAAAGGAAAGAAGATCAATACGCCGTATCCAGAAGACCAATACGCCATATTAGGAATATAGTATGTGAATATTCTAGAAGATATAAAACGTGGTCCCTACTCCAAGAAACTCCCAATATGCCATATCCAATCCCTTGGATACGCCGTATCGAACCGACTTCCAGACAATATAAATAGAAAACTCAAAAACAATTTTTAAGTGTGCTAAATCATATTCTCGATACCTAAACCATAAAAGTCAACTTTCAAAGAAGAAAAAGAGTAGAAGAGGTCTTGCAACGCATTCCAATCCATAGAAGACAACGTGTAATTCCATATACTTTAGTAATCGTTTAGTTTTTGGTATCATTCTTTAACTCGGTTAGTTTACCTTGGCTAAATAATTGCTCTTGTATTTATTATGACGCTTGAAGGCTAATACCCGAAGGCTAATACCTTCGGGTATTAGCCATTATTATGAAGATTTAAATGTCTGGTTTTGTTTATCTTGATTTCTTGATTTATCATTGAATGCTTGTTTATGTTTATCAATTTATAATTGTTTACGTACTTTTGTATGCGACCTATCATTCAACTGGATCTAGTGATATGGACCAAGTAATCTAGAGTCTGGGATAGCTCTCCATATAGGGATTTATACATCTAGACCAATAGGATCACAAATAACGACCTACCTTTGCCTTTAGATTAGTGAGCTTAGTTGTACCGACAGGTGACCCTTGGGATCAACGAATACGTTCTTAATTAATTGGTAAAGATTTGGTTAGTGGACTACTAGTGTATAAATTGCCATTAAGCAATAAGTGGGTAAAGTCTCTATGAGCTAGGGTTTAACAAGATCACTATTGCTTTAATCCCTAAGATAGATTATAATCAGCAAATAAGGATGCTTTATGCGGATGCTTTAATTATGACAGAATTAATGTTTCTAGGTCTTAGGAAAAAGTCCCACCTAAGTCTTAAGAATGATATGCCACCTCTAGAGAAGGAATCATTGCACTTAATAAACAAACCAATGTTCTAATTGAATTAATAATGGTTAATACAGTTTTCTATCATAAGGCTCGACCGCTCTTTTATCTTCTATTAATTAGCTTTTGTAGGTAAAAGTGTCTTGAATTGATTGTAGTCACCGACAAAACCCGTGCCAGTCTCTCAGGCTAAAACCCCCATTTTACCTGTTAGAATTAGGATTAAAACTAAGATAGGATTAACATAGGTTTAACTTAGATTAGATAAACCAAAATATAAATAAATTGAGAGATTTAACCTTGCTTCAAGTGTTTGACACCCTATTTATCACGAATCTACCACTGACCGGGTACACTGCACGTTAAAGTGTTGTTTTTGGTTAAGTCGGAAAAATATAAATTTAAAACTTTAACTATCATAAATAAACACCACACAATGACACAATCAAGTTTTTGGTGCCGTTGCCAGGGAGTGAAAATTAATCTTGATTTTTATTTTATGTTTTGGTTTTTAGCATTAGATTAGATCTAACCCTTATGAGTAGTGTAATTTAGATTAAGTTTATCTGTCTTTAATTGTTTGTTAGGTAAAATTGTTCGTTTTAATAGTTTCCTTCTGTTTTGCTTAATAGATCGATACAGCGTATTCAAATATTTGTATACGGCGTATCAATTGTTTTCTTTACAAGTCTATTTTTCTAGAATAGCTTTACTTTGAATTGTGTCTTACTTTTCAGGAACAGGGTCCAGACTCCGTCCATATCATTTTATCTATCCTGAAAGAAGCCTGACAATGGAAGAGATGTTATACAAATTCATTGATGAAGGAAAACGTAAACACAAAGAAATGAGGGCATTAATCTGTGACTTCCAAACTACCAACGTGCTCTTATTCAAGGAAAGAAATAATTCACTAATCGAGCTCAGATTTGGGGTACAAGAGTTGTTAAAAGTAATAAATAATGTTCAAGTGATTGATTACGAAGTTAAAGGAGTAACTACTAGAGGTGGAAAAACTACAACTCAAGATGTTCATGATAACAACACTGATGAGAAACCAGAAGAACCTCCTGTTATAGATCCCAATAAACTGGTTAGATCAAACGAAGTCCTCACAACCTCAGAAGACTAACAAACCTTTTGTTTAGCCATCAAGTAAAGTACAAACACCACCATTTCCTTTCCCCAGACGATTGAGAAAAGAAAAAGAAGAGGCTCAACAGAAAAAGTTTTTGGAAAACCTGAAGCAACTCTACATCAATTTGCCTTTCATCGAAGCATTAGCTCAAATGCCGAAGTATGCCAAATTTCTAAAGGGTTTGCTAACTAACAAAGCCAGACTGGAAGAAGCTTACAAAATCATTATGAACCAAAGATGCTCTGCAATACTATTAAACAAGCTTCCATCAAAGGAGAAAGACCCAGGGAGTTTTACTATTCCTTGTGACATCGGCCAATTACATATTGATAATGCATTAGCAGATCTTGGAGCTAGCATAAACTTAATGCCATACACGATGTACAAGAAACTTGGTTTAGGAGAACCAAAAGCTACTAGAATGAGTTTGGAACTTGCGGATAGGTCAATCCAATATCCGAGAGGAATAATCAAAAACGTACTCATCAAAGTAGACAAATTCATCCTTCCTATAGATTTCGTCATCCTAGATATGCCCAAAGATTCAAGAGTTCCTATAATTTTTGGAAGACCATTCTTGGCCACCGCTCGAGCTATGATTGACGTGTTCAATAAAATGATAATACTAAGAATCTAAGTTTATTGTTATAAATAAAGAAAACTCTAAGTAATTTTAAAAGCTAGTGGAAGTATTATGTTCATGTTTTCTTCACCCTGAAAAGATTTATGAAAATTAACCATACCAACCGTAGAATATATGTTGTACTTGTTAAAAACATATGCGGTATATAAGTCTAACATAACATGCATACCATTAAGAAAGTCTCAATCGATCCATATCTTTTGATAAGATAGAACATGAATGAAATCTTAAGTTAGACTAAAGGATTCATTATGTATATTACATTGTGTAGAGAAATAGTTTTATCATGCATGAATGCAAGATGATATTGGTATTTAGTCAAAAGTTATTAGATAATTATAGTATTGAATATATTAATGAAATATGATTTGGTTTGCTAAAAAAAATTATTCCTTTTCCCCCCCCCCCCTTTATTTTTTTAGATTATGGATTTGTCCATAATAATGAAAATCTAAGGATGTTATATATGCAACAATTTGTGAGAAATTAGAAATAACCAAAGAACTTGGAAGTTCATGAGGTGCAAACATTATTAAGAGCATAATATCATTGTATACGGATTTTAAAAGCATGGTGTGTTGTGGACACAGGATGCTAAATCGAATAGAGATGACACTAATACTAGTCATTGAATGATTCTAAATTTTTGAATGAGACCATGGTGGACAATTGAGATAAACTGAGAGCATAGTTGCATTATACATAAAGTAATAAGAATACTTTACACTTTTTGGAAAGCTGCGAAAGATGATTGGTTGTCAATAGTTTTGAATGGAACACACCCTAAGAGAATATAGTGTGTGTAATATTGAGATAATGTATAAACAAGTAATCATCATAGATATTCAAGAACTTCATTTCTTGAAATAAGTATTCTCAAAATTCTGAAAGATCAAAGCTAGTTGGAATTAATAAAATCGATGCTGTCAACAAGTAATGATATCGTAACTGAGGCATGATTATGTCAACTACAATTAATCATGCATTTTGATCAATTTAGGTATTTGAAAAGGATTTTAGACAATTATTTATTAATAATAATAAACGTGGTATGTTGTAAATATTTTTAAAATTATGTCATATATTTGCATGTTTAAATCCGTGAATAATTTTTATTATTCTAAATTAGTCTATTGTTGATCAACAATATGAGAATATAGTTGAACTAAGATAAATCTGAGTGATTGGTGATATCTTGGATATTTAAGGATGTGTCCGCCAAACTCACATGATATTCATAATAAAGAAGAATTATTAGGACTTTTGATGTTGGTAAAGTTGATGTGGGTCCTCAATAACAAGATTATTACTTTATGGATCGACGTCATTAAGTAAATCTTGTAAGTGATTTTGTTTACTAAATCCTTAGAATGAGAGTGCGAAGAATGACTTGCATGTATGCGAATAATCCTCTTGATGTAGTTTAAGTTATCCTGAATAAGGTAGCTAATAAGGACTATTTTCAGAAGTGATTGTGAAGCATGGTGACTTGACACTTGTAGTCAATAATTTTTTTTCCTTCAATAGTTGAAGTATCATGCCACTGGGCCCCTCGTAGGATTAATCAGATGTATGTGTGCGCGCACCCAAAAACTCATGTAACGTGTCCTCAATTACTTTGGTAATCTTGATTAATTACATATACGAGAAACATAATTGTTAAATAATAGAATGACTTTGATCTATATCCATTTTTAACACGGTACCGGAAATAAAGGGATTGTAAATACATAAATCATTTATCCGTGACTTTATGAAACCACACTCGAATATTTCTGGGAGCATTGGCGTGTTACTAGACACTTACCAATGTTATTATATTATTTGGTACATGTCCAAGTGGGAGCTGTTGGATTATGTCCACGTAAAATAATATATGTCCAGAAAGTTTATTCGAGCCTACGGGGACGCACGCGTTAATACGTAAAACAATTAATAATAAATATATTAAATGTAATATATTTAAGTGGTAAAGCTTAAACGAGCGTTAAATGTTAACAAGTATTTAATGGAAGTTATATTAGTCGTTAATAGTTAAAATGAGGACTAATATGCAATAATGGAGAAATAAAATTATAATTTTATTTCCCAGTAGCTAATAATTTCATATCTAATGAGGAGGTGGAATTAATAAACTTGCAAGCCAGGTTATCTTGGCTATTATAATGGAAGGAATAAGGGGTCTTTAGTTTTTTTTCAACAATAACATGAAAACTAAATCCATAAATTCGTTATCTCATCATTTGTGGTCGTGCGATTTTGAACGCAAAAAAACTCCCCTAAGGTTTTGGTTTTTGCATCGAACCAATACACCCTTAAATGAGTTTTTCCGTGTTGATTGGATTTCAAGAGTCGAAGGCGTTGGTGGCATTATCACTACAAAGAACTAGCATACTTAATTGTTTGCTTAAGAACGTATTTTGTGTGTTGAACTAGAGAGATCTTACTTTAGATCTTTTGGGGTTTTCGTGTAGGTAATATATATTAAACACACCGCGTATATTCAAGAACGGTGTATTTGTTTATTTACGTAAAAATACGCATATTGATACCTTGTTAATTACATATTCTATACGTGATTAATATGTTTCCCTGCGTACACGTGATTAGTAATAGGTTTTTAACATATTTGGTAAAAAAACCAACACAGACAAATACCGTGCATCATGGTGTAACGACGATACAAAAAACAGTGGTCATCACTAATGCTTAGTTGTTTTGGACGTGTAAATTATAATAACATTTAAACAAAGAGAAATACGGGTTTTAGCGCCAACTGGTGGTGTCATATAGCTATGTTCGTGGTCGTAAATAGTGGTCCGTTTTCATGTCGATAAAAGGTGGTGCCAAGAAATTCTAACTACATAAATGATAGGTTTCAATGACCCGCTTAATGAAATTTGGTAAATTATCATTTAGTGATGTTTAAAAAAGGAAAAAAAAGATGATTTATATATTATCATTTTATATCATGTGGTATATTAAGTGTACTTTTGAGTGAGTGATTTTTAAAAATATCATTAATGAATTGTAAATTTCATTTAATGATGTTTTAAAGAGGAAAAAAAATAATAATATGATTTATGCATTATTGTTTTGTAAAAAGTGGGAATATTAATTGTATCTGTTTAGTAAGTAGGTATTTACAAACTTCATTAATAATTTGTAAATTTCATTTAGTGTGTGTTTTAAAAATAAAATAAATATGCATTATTGTTTTATACGATGTGGTATATTAATTATATTTTGTTATGTGAGTATTTTAATGATATCATTAATGATTTGTAAATTTTATTTAGTGAGATTTAATGAAGAAAAAATGATTATGCATTATTGTTTTGTATCAGTGGAATATTAATTGTATTACTTTTTTAATTATTAGTATTTTTATAAAGTATGCTTAATAAAAAAAGCTTAAACATTTCATCGCTAAATTGTTTACAAAATTCGTTTCAACTAGGGAGGTGTAGAGTGTACTACACTCGTTTGAGCTAATACATTTCTACCACGATAAAGATGCATGGGTCAAGGGGCAGCACCCCTTGTTCGGGGTCCCTGCTCGCAAGCGGTGTGCAGGGGTCCGAGTGGAGTTAGGTTGGACAGCTAGTTGAGTATAGATGGTGCTAAGTTACGCCTAATCAACCTCCTTCATTCACAAATTATATATATTACAAGCCGTTTTTATAATATTTTTTATATTCAGCCCCCCCTTATTACTATGAATTTTTTAGTTAAGCGCGACCGGCCTCCCTTAACTAATAATTCTGGCTCGCTCAGAAGGTGGTATGCTCCTCGCTAGTGGTCATAGTGAAAGGCCTTCAGCTGGGGTCGTGCAGCGCCCGCGACCAAAAGCGGTATATATGGTGCTCCTAGTTGATTACCTATTTTTCTTAGCTACCTTTTCCCAATCATTGTGACTGTTGTGATAAATGTTTGACCCGATTGTTTTTAACCACTTTTAATTGCATTAACTGTCAACAAGATCTATATATTAATAAACACGTTTGGTTTTATTAAGATCATACAAAAATAGACACTTCCCCCTTGTGGTTCATGCTTAGTATTCTTCCTTTGCCTAAAACTAAGTGTTCTTCTGAAAAATCCCGCAATAAGGATTTCGTGATAAGCGAAACACAGGTTCTAATACACGTGTACACACAAGTTTTTCTTAAATTTTTCTTATTAATCTTTATTATTAACATGAATTGCATATTCGTTACCTCTTTAAAAATTGGGCATATCATGAACACTGATTCAACCCTCTGCCTGTGTAATTATATATGTGTTGGTAATTTTTTTATTTTTTTTACTAGTTTTAAATGCCCTTGGAAAGCATGTTTACGAGGCTTAAACATTATGTTTTTTAAATATATGTATAAAATTTTATATATTATTTCTGTTTGATAAGTTGTAGATTATAGAGTATTATCTAAAATCATATGACTGAAAAGATTTCATATCTTTAAATTTTTTTTTATAAACTTGAGGATAATTAATAATCTGTTTTCTTTAAAATTACCTTGTTATCTTTCTCTGACAATCGACAATTTGAGTCCGATTAAAACCAGCAAAACTAATACACTTTTAGGTATCATCGGACTCGGCTCAAGTGAACCTCCGAGAACCACAAAGGGGATTAATTTTTTCCTTGTTATATTTGAACATTTAACCCTCACCCTTTGAAGAGCAGGTATTACTTACTGTTGGTATGCAGTTGATATTGTATAAAGTTTTATGATTATAGTTCACATGAGTGTTGTCAGCTATAATTAGATTCATGTCATAACATTGTGTTAAGAACATGTAAAATTTTTTAGCCTCACAATCAAAATCAAATTTTAAAAGCATCGTTGAATTATCAAAAACTTAATATGCCATAGAATATAGAGAAACATAAAAAAACTCAAATAAGTATATTTTTTGGGCATAATAATATGTTTTGGTCAAACAAAGATTATACCAATTGTGTATTATTTA
This sequence comes from Tanacetum coccineum, assembly GCA_026074375.1. NCBI lineage: Eukaryota > Viridiplantae > Streptophyta > Magnoliopsida > Asterales > Asteraceae > Tanacetum > Tanacetum coccineum. The sequence goes on along the minus strand of BQNB010043109.1, from coordinate 29,208 downwards.
AATACATATACAAAAGTAAAGAGACTTTTTACCCATTTTTTCCGTCACAACACTTTTTAAGATATAAAATTGGCCCAAATTGTTGTATATGATTTATAGGCATACACACATGTCAATGGAATAAAAACTTTTTGAGAAATTTAAATGTTAGAATTTTAGTATTTATTAAACTAAAAGAAAAAAAATACAATTCTTTCGAACTCATCAATGAATAGCTAGAAAACGTTTTTTCTTTATTTATGATATTTTATGTGCTTCGTTGGTTTATCTATTTGGTTTACAACATGATATCAGGCCGCCAATGAAAAATCCACCCAAAAAGTCTTCGGGAAGATATTGTGATGTGATTAGATTTACTGTTTAACTCTGTGTTTGGAAGTAAAAATATGCTTACGTTTGTTGTATTTTAAAATATAAAGTCTAGGGGTACAAAGTTTAAGGGGTTGTTTGTTTATTTTTTAAATTTATAATAAAACTTGTAAATTTATAAATTTACACTTAACTCAATATAATTTATTTAAAATTAAAAACCACTAATTGCTTACGTTTGTTGTATTTTAAAATATAAAGTCTAGGGGTACAAAGTTTAAGGGGTTAACTTGTTAATTTATAAATTTACACTTAACTCTAGCCTTTACGTGGCTTCAAAGACTTAGGTTTCTTCACTTCACTATGCTCTTAGAACCTCTTAGAAATTTCTTATCAGCCTTGGATGCCATTGTTTTAAGAAGATAGAAAGAAATTGAAGGTGTGGTTTATGAAGTTTGATTGGTAAAGGGTGCGCATCTATTATATGCAAGAACCCTTGGTGAGTAAGTTTGAGAGTGAAAGGTGTCTCATTCCTAGAGGGGTTGATTGGAGAGGTCTAGGAGGTGACAAGGAGAGGCTATGGGGTGAGTTAGCAAGGCTAGAATGCAAGGTGGAAGGTTGTGGGAGTGTTTGTGTACCGCGGCTGAAATGAAGCCACAATGTGGTGATGTTGCCTATTTTGTGACTAAGAAATGAAGTTAAGACTTGTAACCTGCTTTACATGATGGAAGTGGCATCATCAAAGCGATGATTTGCAAACTTGACGTTTATAAAATGACTAAATAAGGCAAAAATTGCATACGTGTTCCCATCGGGCACGTTAGGTGTTTTCATGCTTATTTTTCATGTGCATTTGATTATTAATGATAGATTATGGGTTATAAGGTTTGTATTAAGGAGTTTTATAACCAATATTCGATTAGTGGTTCGAGTTCAAAATGGGTAAAAAATGAGTAAACGAGTTGTGGTTTAGAGTTAGGGTTATAAACTAGGGTTTTTTAGATTTAATTCCATAGAATATAGGTGTTCAAAATGAAGAAAATATGATTTGTAATGTCTTGTAAATTATGAATCACAACTTAATTGGGGTAATGTTTGAGGTTTAAAATGGGTAAAAAACCAATAAACGTTACAATTTAGAAACTAGCTCGGTTTTAGGGTTCCTTGGTTTGATTTAGAGGATTTGCGTTAAAAAAGAATGCTTTCAAGTGATTGAAATGAGGGGAATGTATTTAAAAGGTTGAGCATTGCTTGTTGTACCATATGTACTAATAAGTTTGTACAAAGATTTCATAGAAAACGGAGGTAAAACGCTATTTTGGATGTTATTCTTAAGAACTATGTACATTGTGAATTATTTAAAAACTTGTACTTTATTTTGGAGGGAAAATATATTCAAATGAGATGCTATATTACTTGTACATGTTCTTTAGTAGCTTGTACATTCACTTTGAATGTTTACATTACCCAAAATTAGGGTTTAGGCATAAACGTTAACGGTTTATGTTCATTTGATAATAAACGTATAAAGAAAACTACGTTAGATAACGATGTGATTAAAACAGATACTAAAATCATTGACTTTAGGAAACATGTGATGAAATGTATAGCTTGACATAAACATAGGTAGAGATGGTATGTGGAAGGTATGAGAGAACTTGAGAAATAATACTATGCAAACTAATGTTAATAAATAAAAGAAAAAAAAGCAAAAAATTCATATCTTCTTCCGTACAATGTGATCATAAAAAAATAGGTGAATTTGTTTTGATGAAAAATTTCGTTTGTTATAAAGCCGGACCCACCAACTTGGATTCCAACTGGGAACAGAGTGTTACACCATTTCGACTAGCAAATAAAAACCGTCTGAAAATGAACCGGACAATACCTATAAAATGGGTGAACCAAGGCCTGATCGGGAATTATTTTCCTTTTGTTATTTTCTTCGGGTTAATACACAAGAAACTTATACTTTTGTTTCTGCCTCACTTTCACTCCTCAACTCTTACGGTACTTTCTGCAAAAGATTCTTTATATGATTTATAATGTTTGTTTAAAAAAAACGTTAATCGAATAACATTTGCGCACTGTGGTCCGGCTAGTTTAGTCATGAAAAGTTACAAGATAGTTTAGTTTAAAAGAATATATATTTTTATACCAAGAATAGTTAATTACCAAAATAGTGAAATACGTTTACTTAGTAAAAAGGCCAATCTATGATAATACTTTTACCATCTATTTAAAATCAAGATGTTTGATTAAGATGTCACTCAAAATGCTTTATATAATAGTTACAGACTGTAAAAAGAAACAATAACCAAAGTTTTAAAATTTTTTTGGAAGTTAAGGTTAGCTTTTGATGTATAACAGTTACAGTTATAAATTATTGCAGCATGACTATGACTTCTGCATTGAAGATGATGATGATGATAAGGAAAAAAATAATCCCTACTTGGAGAAGAAGAAGAAACTTATTTTAGAGTCCAAAGACTACCAACAAACACTTCTATTCATGGATAAACTTAAGGTAATTGCTGGACAGGAACAAGTCTCCAGTAAGGATCTCGGCATTACTTCCTTCTACTTGTACACATGGACATGGGGTGTACTGCGGTTTATATAAAATTAAACGATTCTGTCGAGTCTTCATCTGTTGGACATCGACGTTCGTTGACCATCCAATGAATCCAGAACAAAGGTTAAAAAGATCTAAACTACAATTGCAAGTAATCATACTATCACACTATTAAGGAAGCTATTTTCCCAACCAACCTGGTGATTACACCGAGCAAACAGGCCACCATCTACCCCCATAAAAGCTTCTCCCTCAGGTTTAACTTTCTTACTTCAAATTATTTTACTGTATTATTATTGTTATGTGTTGTGATTGATATAGCTAATGTGAAATTTGCTGTCTTTTAGAAACTCTATTAGACCTGCCAATGAGGGTTGTACCAATTGTTTATATATCACTACAAGACCATTGTGCTGCATTTCTACAGATAGGAAAAGAGTTTCAAGCCAATCAGTATGTTTTAAAAATCCAGAATCTATCACCGACTAAACTGTATAATTCAATGAATTTGCATATTGAGCCAATAACGTGTTCACATAAAGAATTTGTTTCCAGATATAAAACAACAAACAATCTAAAGCAGGTTCACAGGACGGTGAGTTTCTGGAGTGATGTCCGATTTTTCGATTTTGCTATCGTGACAACAATAAGCGCATCAAGAAAACAAGAGGATACACTTTGCACAAATTGAAAGCCATTTTTAAAGATTGCGACTCCTAAAGACATAGGAAAAGAATTGAAAATAATTACCTCCCCCCCCCATTACCTTTAATTCAACACCCTATGCAATATCGACTTGACAACTAAGCTAAATATATATGTAACGCACTGCATCCTCTATGGCATGCAGATTCATAAAATGTCATAAAACTACATTGCATTTGTTTTTATAATATCTCAAAGCATAAAATAACCATTCCTAAAAGCCTAGAGGAAACTCAAGTCATTGCATTTGAAAAAAAGACTATCACTTCAATAGGAAAAATCTTTACAATGACCAATTTAAGCAAAAAAAGTCATTGTTGTTCTGCCTGCTTTGAGATAGCCCAAAGTGTGCCGTCCTATTAGTATAATTCGACATATCTTTTTTATTAATATCAAAATAGGGTGAACAAAACAAACATCAATTAAATTTGGCCTAACTTGCTTGCAGAAAATTCAGCGTGCTTCTCTACAGATGAATCATCGAAGGTACTTATAAATTTATAGCTAGTAATGTTTTCTAGCTCAAGGTTGGACAGGTTTTTGTGGAAGCTTAAATATCCATAATATCTTTTGTTACTCTTTTTCCAAATGGCTTTTTTGACAATGGGAGCCAAAACCGTGGCAATTGGTAATATTCATTTACCCTAACCTTACAACTCATTAATATCCTAGCAATTCATTGATTTGAAATATGCATAATGAATTTGACACTAATTTAATAGACTAGTAATGCAATTGATTCTCAATGCTGATTCTTAAATGACCATGAAAACACATTGTAATTGTTTTACTGCATTGTAAATATTTTTAAAAAGAACGGTGTGTTTTTAATGTTCCAAAGTCAGTGTAAATCTTTAAATTATTATAATTCTAAACATAATATTTTTAATTCCTCTTTTGTCATTCAGATGATTAGATCAGATATAGTATATCATAACACAAGTAAGGAATAGGGGTTGGCCCTTATAATTTAGAGAAGAAAGTGATATGTACTAGTAGAGAAACCACCTTAAGTTTGTTACTAATCAAATGAACAACCCAACCCTTCCATGGCTGAAAGGGGCATAAATACATTATGTATAGAAAGCCCTAATGGGCTATGGTATGGCTTAAAAGTGGTACAAATGACCCTGGCCAATACCATGATCATACCTTATACGATTAAACTACAACTACGAAACAAAGCTATTCCTAGACAATGCACAGGGTTGACCGAGTTTTTTTCTAAACCTAACAATCTCCCCCAAAGGGAGGCCACCCCTGAAATAAACAATTTGAATTCTACAATTCTAAGTCTTGGACCTACTGACTTTAGCTCGTAAGTCCTTTTGATTTTTTTCATTCTTTGATTTTTTTCCCTTCTAAAAGGTGGTTATTTTTGGTGTGGTGGTAATTAGAGTTGTATTTGGCTTTGTACATTATGTAGTGGCCCTTGAGCTTGTACTTAGGACTTGTGTGATCTTTGGGAGCCTTTCTTTGGATCATCATCTACTTTAAAACTCTTTGAAAATGGATTGGGTGTAGAAGGGATGGGAAGAATAAATTGATTGTTAGGTCATTTCTGTAGCATGATTCCCTCCATGAGATGTTGTGACCTCAGACCACGCGATTCTCAACTTTTTTAGATATGGATAGTACTAATTAGAGTTGTAGAAGCTGTGTTATAGGTATTTTAGTTGTCATGATGTCTTTGATTAGAAACATTAAGTGTGAGCATGGGGTTGCGAATTGACTTCACTGGAACAAGGTATCTCCATCTCCATTTTTACTTGAGCATGTAATAAAACAGTTAGCAATAAAACTTATGGACGAATATGGCTTTGTCATTCGCCCGAGTCTAGTTTGATTAACCTTCGGATTCGTGAGGACCGACCTGTGATCAGGTAGATTCATCTTAAGAAGAATCCCCTTGACATGATTTCCAGTATAAGTATCGGATCATCTAATGTACAACTATCAGAGTCACCATACTTGCATGTTCCCTTTATCGGAACGTCTCAAAGCAGACAGCACGATAAGAGTGAATCAGTTAGTTACTATCTTACCGATTAAAGAGAAAAATTGATTTGAAAATCAATCGACGTGTCACTTGAGAAAGTATATGTGAGAGACACAAAGAACTCGAGAGTGTTATATAGCACAAAATTATATTTCATCAGAACACATTTTTGTTTTGAAATATTTACACAGTTCATGTGCTCGTAAATCAATTGTTTGAGCAAAATCGAAAGGTTTTTCCCAAAAACTATTTGACCAAATTAACTGACTGGAACAAGTTGATTCATAAAGAATCGCACCATTTGTTGCATTCCTTTGTCACAAGTTTGACCCATAATGGATCTCACATGTTACCTACCAAGAGCTTGTTTGATGTTGGCTATAGAAGGATTTCCATCTTCATTATGAGTACTTTCGTATCATTTAGATGTTCTGGCAATACCTCACAAGGATAATGCGTAGGACTCTTAAGATCTTACTTACTATCACACTGTGTGATGAGAAATTTTAGTTTATATTAGTGTCCTAAGCAGATTAAGGAAGATCTACATGGCTCTAAACTCCAATAGTGCCTTTTTATTTATAGAAGTCAAAGGCTGGAGCAGACTGCCACCTTTTCAATATCATCTAACTCGGAGTGAGAGAGACGATATAAATGTATTGATCTCCGTAAGAAATGAAACAAGAATCCTTTGAGGGATCTTAAATAGCGGGTTGTGCAGCGTATCACTGGGTCCATGATACTTGTCTTCAATATCAGCAATCAACCATGTGATACTGACAACCTATGATTTAGACTCGATATTGCCTAATGTTCAATGAGAGTTGCTTTCTTTTCACCCTTTATCTTAACATAAGTTTCTCTTCAAACCCCTTTCAGGTGCTTACCGAGACTTCAATTATAAGTACCTTGTTAGGTATGTTCTAGTACTAGCACCAACACATTCGCACTATCCCTTATTCCACACATTACTCCTTTTTTATATCATACCTAAGGACTTCTACACTAACTAGTGGATTGTCCCTGGGTAGATCCCTCCGGCTCTGGCAGGATCATTAGAACATGTACCTAACCATACCATCCTTATAACTCTAATAAAGTAAATACAGGGTCGGTCTTTTGGTACTGTTCACTTCGCCATAAAACCATTTGAAAATCAATCAAGGTACGGGCGATGTAAACATCAAAGCATTAGTACCCTCGATGTGTTTTGATTCATGATACAACTACCACCCCTTTACAGTGAAACATGTGCGTAAAATTCAAAATTGTTTGGCACATGGAGGGAAGTCGAGATACCTGCTTGAGTCTAATAGATCATATTTTTTTATCAAGTTTAATATTTAAATCACATTATATCTCCCTCCCCCTGATCAAAAATTTCAAACCCTTTGAGATTTAGGATCTCAATTGATTTAAATATGTTAGAAAATTTAGAAGAAAATGTGGTCTGATTAAATACAAGCTGATATTGGAACCTATATATGCCCCCCCTCAATTAATGAGGGATTCTGTTAGTGTCAATTATGATGAATTTATAAATGATTTGGAGTTTAACGAGAAACTCATGAAAAATTCATAAACTAACACATAACACTGATTACCACACTACTTATTGATGTACAAGATTATATATGAGACAGGACCTGAAATGTTCAAACCCAAAGTGGCACAATCATTTTATCCATGTAAGAAATATGTAGTCTGTCTTGATACTCTCCAGATGAAAGTTGTCATAGCTTCCCCCGAACCAACAGTCCTTTCATGAGTAATACAAAACTTTTTGTATGCCACACGAGAGGACTGATGTAAAGAGCCTAAAGTATCCAAAGTATCAAAAGGATTCGAAACCTTAACACCAAATTCAATTAAGGTCCCTGATGATGTATTATCCTACAAGAAGTGATTGATATAATTGAAACACCAAGGTTTAGCAAAGTCTCAAAAGTCACAATTAATTCCCTCTAAATAGCCGAAAGGACAATCCCTAAGTCAAACTAAGTCTCCGAATGGTAAACATCTCCTGCAGGAATAATGACTATCTAAAGGTATCAATCATACCGTCTGAGTACCTCTGTTTATCAAAATATTTCACTCCCTTTTTTTAATATAAGCATAGCGGTTGACCGTATTAATGGGAGAATTACTTGTAATCAGAAACACTATCAAGGATTTTAAAACAATGTGATTATATCCAAGCAATTCTAATCCTTTAAAACAAACTATGAGTGTTGTCATATTGGTCGTTTGAAGTTTAAAGCCTGAATTCAATCACTAAGTCTCAAATTGCAAATAAGTACTACAAAGTTATAAAACAAATGACTCTAAAGCCCTGTTAGTTAATAATAAATTAACTCCCTAGGAAAATGTGATCTGTCATTAATCAAAAACTTTATCCGTGTATACCTGACTTATATTGAAAGACCTTTTAAAAGATTATTTGATGACAATCGTTATCCGCCCTCACATAATGATCTGCTATATCTATTTAAAGAGTTCAGTCATAGTTTGAGGTTGTTTGAATTAGCTTATAAAATCTTTTTTTGTGAAATTCCTTAAAACACAAGTCCATTGTGAAGACAACTTTTGTAACCACCAATGGTTAACAAAAAATAATTTATTGAAGAATCATAGAAAAAAAATTAATTTTGTTTAAAAAAGAGACTTCTCATTCCATTAATGCAAGAAAATAATGCACTGAAACGTACATTAGATTGAGGGTGCACGGATATAAAGTAATCCATGCCCAGGAAAACTTAATCACCAGTTGTTAGGAAGAGCCTTCTTTTTGGCGATGAGGCTAGCGTTCCCACATATTGAAAAACCAACCGGTGTTGCTATCAAAATAATAGCAAGCCATTTTTTGACATGTTTTTTGAAAAACAATTTAAAAAAACTTATGTTCGAAATTACATTCATTTAAAGACCCGTGTCTATTATTGAACGACATTTCTAGGTCCATAAATGTTATCGATAAACGAAAGACATGTCTTGAAAGCTATATATGTATTTCTATTTTCTGATTTTATGGTTTTTTTATGGGTTTTATATTTTTTGTATTTTTTTTGAAAATTTTAAAAATGAAAATCTTTTGTGTTTTTCTGTTATATATATTACATAGAGATACAATGAAAGATACCGAACCATAAACTCTTCTTCTTCAGTTACGTCTGGCAGCTTTTACAACACACAGCGTTTCGAAGAACATCTTTGCATTCCACACCTTTTTAACAAAGAGAAATTCAAGTTATTTTATTAACGTCTTAACAACGGCTTGGAAAAGATACTACATACTACCCCGCTAAAAAATCAGTGTCTGAAACGAAGTAAAGTTTAACTCTTCCATTTTCCTTATTTGCTCCTTGATTTTCCTTGTTTTTCACAGCACCTCTCAGTTCATCTAATTTCACCTTATAAATCCACTGCAAGGTAATAATCATCACTTGATCTGGACAAGGTACTAGCACCCAAATCTCCAAATGTTAAAACTCATGGAGCTCTTCATGGCATCAATCCAATAGGATTCGGTTAATGCATCTTTATAACTTTTGTGTTCAATTAAAGAGAGAAGAGCATCATAGTAGCAGAACAGGGCTTCGGTTTATAGTTAGAGTCTTGTGATATCAGTCCTGGAAGATCACCAATAATCTTGTCACGCGGATGATCCTTGGTTATTTTCGATGTGTCTCATATGATGAATTTACCTGAATGCACGTAGGTTTTGGGATATCAAATTCGGGAAAGATACTTATAGAACTAGGTTCTGAAATTGGAAGACCAAATTACAAATCATTATCCATGTGTGCAACTTCAATACCATGATCATCTTTTTCAACACTAGTAGGAATAACATGAGATGTTGTTGAGGAAGGTGAACTAGTTGAAGCAGCAGGAACTGGAGTATGAACTTCAGGAACTGGATGATCAACATTTGGTGGAGGTTTAAAGTACTCATCAAACATAGGTTGAAAAAATGAATCCCAGTCATTCTTTGTTGGTGGGAAGACGGGTGTTGGAGATGGAATATTTTGCACGAGTCCTGAATTGATTATTCCAGGAGTCATTAGTTGAGGCCCGGGTCTTGAACTAAATTATTCAGAAGCCATTAATCATATGAACATTTGAGGATGGGAGCACATTTATATTGAAAAGATCTTATCCGATTTAAACCGTATTGATCTCATTTTATTCACTTTTCTCCCCCTTAAAAATTGCATATGTTGTTGCCATTTTTTATGAACAAGTGAATTATAATACAAGCTAATGTACGTTGATCCACTTGTTGACTGAACGAGCATGAGAACTTATAGAAGTTGTTGATAAGACTGCTCGTAAACAAGAAAATTTCTCTTCTTTTAAAGATAAAGCGTACTGAAGCGTACACTTTTCTTTTCTTTGAGGAGCGAGGCCTGAAGTGTTGTCTACAAATGCCATAAAACTTTGAAGAACAAGGCTTGAACCATTTTGTTCAAACGTTATTTGTCATTGAAGAGTGAGGCATGAACTAATGTGAACAGACGTTATTTGTTTTTGAAGAGTGAGGCCTGAACTGATGTGAACAGACATCATTTATTTTTAAAGAGCGAGGCCTGAACTGATGTGAACAGACGTCATTGTTAATGTGCATTAGATTAGAATCCCTTGAACCCTTGGCTTATGAGATATCAGTCTTTTCGGCAACCAAACTCTGAGTCTTTCTTTTATAGGATTAAAAGAAGTACATGCACTTAAGTTAAGAGTACTTGCACTGACATTAAGAGGTTGATCGCATTCATATGGGTTAGTGATATCATCATTTGAACCATTTGGAGGCTCACTGTCAACTTTGCTCGTGCAAGAGTCGAATAACTTTCTTGTAGGAATCCACTTTAGACCAACACTTGTCAAAATTTTACTCGTGGGTTTCCACCAAAGACAAGATCTAAGAGATGTTTTCTCATACATAGCGGAAGTTATTTTGGGAGAAAACCTATGTCCTGAAAAAATTTGCCTACCAAGTTTTTGAGTATGACTCTTCTGTTCTACGAGGTTGTTACTATTTTTAGTCTTATGGGGTTTAACCTTATGTGAATTCACTTCATTCAGGAGCTTTGTTATACAAGCATCATGATTTGCATTAAAGACACATCTATGACATGTAGAACAAAAGAAATGTTTAGAATCTGAAAAAGAACTAGAATTCCTAGAGTGATCTGCTTTGGGCACAACCGTAATTTGACATTCCACAACTACTCTTAGATACAGGCAAACTCCTAGATATTTGATTGTTGCTCCTAGGATTTGGTTTGCTACCATTAGTAGTGTTTTGTAGACTAGTAGTATGCATCACACTAGGTTTTGAATTCCTATTTCTTTCTTGTGTCTTTTTCCTAGCTTCCTCTAGATAGTGATTATGATCCATATCATTTAAAACCATACAGTTCTTCTTGACTATTCCTAGATGAGCCAGGTGCAATCACGTGATTAGGTTTTGCAGCACATATTCTCGACTTTAGGAAATAATGAGAGAGCGACTAGTTTGACAAAAGTTATTCAATCAACTTGGGTAGGCAAACCTGTGGTTTTAAAAAAGTTAGGCTCGTTCAGATTTAAACAGCATTCGGTTTCTAAAACTGATTGGTTTCTGGGTGGGTTGTAAACCGGTTTTCCTATACATTGATGGTTTTTGCACTTTCGTATGTATTTCACTTTTAACTTTCTTATTCATTTTTTTATGCTGCATTGCAAATACCTTTTCTGAATCATTTTTTGAGCTTTAAATTCAGCCATTTTTCAACAGTACTTACTATTTACTTGAGCATTAGTGGTTAATTATGGATCTTTCGTCTGAATTCGTGTCATTTTGATAGAATCATAAAGTTCTTTGTAAGTCCATTTTAAATGCTCATTTCCTTATTTAACTTCTCATTTTCTACAAGTAATTTAGCCACACTACTTTCCAGTTCAATGTTTATTGTTTCCAAAACATTAATTTCCTTTTTAAGTTTGGCTTCATTACTTGCTTCCTTCACACTTTTAATTTGATTCTTCAAGTTGCAAATTAGTGTGGTTTTGGCCTGTAGCTGAGCTTTCAAATCATTGATCTCAAAAAATTCACGAAACTCAGGAGACTCCTGATTCTTACATGGTTTGTTACTTTGAAAACTTTCTTCCTTTTGTTGCATTGAAATTTCAAGTGAAATACAATGTTTTTCAAGTTGTAAAAATCTGTTTGAAAGTTCATTATAAACTTCTTTTTCAACCATATCATTCGTTTTGAGAAACTCAGCCTTAAGCAAAGGACTTTTTACTTGATCTTGTTCAGCATCCTGGTCAATCTCTCCTCCCTTATGACTTATATTTGTTGAATCAGGAAGGGTATCGCTATTAACCTTTTCCAACAAATATGTGCCATAACTTGGTTCAGATTGATCAGTATGTTGTTGTTCATTAGCAAGGACATTATGTTGAGCAGTCAAATGTACCTCATCAAATAGCACTTGGTCATTTACTGGTCTGATATCTGCATCCATAACATGTGTGATATAAGTCCCTGAACTGCTGCTTGTATCCTGCTTGTATGAGTTTGTCCCATTACTTTCTGTAACAGCCAACCCAACATCTAATACATTAACGTCCATGCTTAAATTAGACTCCAATGTTGTACTCTCAGTAACCAAACTCTCATGTTGTTGTAACTGAGTTTCATTCACTAATTTGCTGAGTGCATTATTGTTTTCAGACTCTATCCAACTGCTTTTTGAGACACTCAACCTGTCATCCACTGCTTGAACCGGATTAATCTGAACATCTTGTGACTGTAGCTGTAATCTACCGTATGTAATTACAGCTCTATGAATGACCGCTTCAAGTGTATGTAGGTTCTCAAGTAAATAACATCTATAAGTATCAGGTTCGCAAAACATGTATTCTTTGAAATCTTTTTGCCAACATTGATTTAGATGTTCTGATGAATTTACCCTTTTTGATGCAAAAAATTCCTTGAATTGTGTTCGGAGTGCTTCAAGACAAGTCCTTGGATTAACCTTAAAAAGATTCTCTCTTTCAAGTTGTAGCCTTAACTGATTCAGATTATGGAACATCTTCAATCTGAAAGTCTGATGCTCTTCATCGAAGAATGAGTGAAATGTCAGTTTAAATGCATCAATAGCATGAGATGAGCTATTGAGATAGAGATCACGAAGATGTGTCTCAAGCTGTTCAAACCATGCCAGGCAGTAGGAGTGACTTTGTTTTATGAGACGTTGCGTCAGTTGTGGCTCTCTCTCTTTTGAATTTGAATTTGAAGATTCCATTGAAATTCGATGTGTGACATTAAATTAAGGATCTAAAGTAGATTAAGTGATTGATGATGTGGTTAAATGAATGAAATTATACTTTACGGGATTTTACAAATCTATGATTTAAACCGAGAAAAGAATAAACTTTTACGGGATTTTACAAAATCAAGAAAAAACCGTGAAATGATAATTGTTATGGATCGTTGTTGTATTTGAAGTATTGGAACTTTTGTTAATGATTTGTTGAGCAAAAAGGATGAATGGTTACTACACTTGCAACTTCAAATGATTAACGGTTGATGAAAACACAAACAAGGACTAACGGTGTAATTAAAATCCAAGTAGAGTGCTTAACGGTTGTTAGTTAAAGTTGCAGGGACTAACGGTGAAACAACAGTTCACTTTGAAGGGCTAACGGCTGAATTATAAGTTTTGAGGACTAACTATGTAAAACAGTTTCGACTTTGAGGGTTAACAACCAAAGTAAGGACAAGTGGTGAAGTAGTTTTGTAGTCCAGGGACTAAAGTTGCAAGTTTCGAAATTTAATTAATAAAACATAGACTTCCCGCTCAACAATGGCTTCTTCCTCGTTGAAAATGTAATAAGCCGTTAACGAAGATGGTTTTGCTCTCGCGGACTCATGTGGTTATCGTCGATCAAAAACAAAAACACCACGATGATCGTTGCAAGACCGCGAACGTAATGGTATAGGTTAGAAGACCCGCGAACAACTGAAGTCGAAACCTGAAAACCCCGAATCACTCAAAACTCAATCGTTTAAGCTTAAGTTCGTTATATGGCATGTTCTTATTGCGTGTTACATAGAATGAATGAACATTGGCAGAGTTTTAGTTTATATGGTTTAACAACTCGCTAGAAGTCATGAGATCAACTCGCTAACAAGTTTCGAAAACCTATTCAACTTGCTAGCATAAGTCGCTACTCTAGCCAACTCGCTACAAAAACTTGGGGACCACTATCAACTCGATATCGTACTCTTTTTGTCTTGTTAGAAACAAACACAAACCATCCTTTTTTTGTTACCTAAAATTGTGGATATGTGTTCCTTTGTCTTGTCCTTGAGTTCAAACTATGAATGAGTAAATAAACCCAGAAAAGGTTTTGAAAATAAGCTCTTACAATAAGGAAAGAGTTATGCTCTGTTTTTGTAACGTGGTGACAAGATAAGCTCAAAATAAGCACTTAAGAAAGCATTTTAGAAAACAGTAATAAGCCACGAACGATGAGCAATATGAAGTTACAAACTATGTAGATTGAACGGTTTTAAGCTTTTTAACCTAAAGAAGCAAAAACTCAAAAAGACTAGAAATAAGCTACGAACTAAATAGGCTACAAAGAGGCTTTCATAAGCTGTTAGGAGCACAAATAAGCCACAAAAAAGATAAGAAATAAGCTTGTTATGGTTTTAGATAGAAAAACTAAAGTCACGAGGTCAAATAAGCCAAATCCAAACACTCTCTTTATAGCAAAACCGAGACATAATAAGCTATAATAAGCTCACAAACAGCTGGTTTTAAGCATTATAAGCTACACTGTATTATCCTTGAAATGCTAGAAGTGTTTTTATAAAACAACGTTAAGAGTTTTATAACAAATCAGCCAAATCCAAACACTCCCTTAAAAGTGCAGCCGAGACCAAATAAGCTATATTAAGCTAATAAAAGACTGTTTTTAAAACTGAATAAGCTACGAAACAAACAACAACAAAAATGCGAGATAACACTAAAATATGATCAAACATATTTAACAAAGAAAAAGGCAAGCGTTTGTGATGAAAGTCAAAAGAAGAAAAGTAAACTTATGACATAATTTTAATTTCCTATGACTACATTTAAAATGCAACGAATCAAACAAGGCCAAATAAAAGTTTCAGCAGTAATTGATTTGGGCCCAAATAACGATTAGCCATGAAATAAAAAGGAAATGAACTGTTTAGAATAGCAAGTAAAGTTCACTTTAGTTTAGCAAAGATACGTGACTTTATGAGAAAAAATAAGCACAAAAAATAAGCAGAAATAAGCCACAATTAGCACAATGAAACCACAAAATTACTCAACCCACCCTATGGCTCTGATACCAATTGTAGGTTCCAAGAATTCACACAAATATGAACTAGAGAGAGAAAGTTAGAGAGAGAGATGGATGGGAGAAAACACACTAAAGAGTGTGTGTAAAATGAATTTTTCTAACACCCTCTCCATGTGTGAAGAGGGCTTTTATACAAAAGATAAACCAGGCTTTCCATGGGCTTTCTATGCTTTGGCCCGGTTAGCTTACTAAGTAATACATAAAATTGTCTAACTATTACAAAGGCTCGTGAGATCGATAATGATCGTCACTTCACTAAAAACTGAATTCCTAACAACCCTTTCGACCTATAAAACCAATAATAATAGTCTAAGTGTTTTATAAATCAAATATGCATAAACTTCAATCTAATAATCTTGTCATGAGAATAATGCCTAAACCAACAACAACAAAGAATCTTTTCAAACCATAGACTTTGATGTTATCGATTGCTAAGTTCCATTTACTTAAAAGATGATTAGAACACATATTCAAAAGACTCCTTTGACATTAATCTAAGTTAAACATTTACTTGTTATGTTTATTAATTCTCTTGCACAATCGTCACAAATAGTGTTTTGAAAGGCTTAAGGCGCACTAAGGCGCAAAGGGCTTATGGAGCCTTGAGGCAAGGCGCAGATCAAGGCGTGAGCTTCAAGAATATGAGTCACATTAAATTGAAGTAAATTATAATAGTTTAGGTGAAAATTTATAGCTTAATGATGACTTAATTAACACTAAAATAATTGATGTATCTAAAAAATTGAATAGTTAAACCAAAAATATCAAGCAATGTATCAGATTCATGGCATGACGAGATTACGTTCTCTCATGCGTAAAAAAGAGAGAGGAGTCTGTATGTGCAGACACTTGAATTAAACGACCAAACACTCAAACTGTTTGATTTATTTAGTTTCTAGCTAGTTTCTAGGTAATCTATTATTAACATATAAGGGCGATAAGTGTTAAATTTGAAAAGAAAGTTTCAAAATCCGTCACCTTTCTTAGGCTCAAGGCTCTAAATCCCAAAGCTCTACGCTTTTTGTGAGCCTTGTGCATGTGCGAAGCCTCGATCTGAAAAAATCCCTAGAGCTTGAGCCTTAGAGCCTAGGCGCGCTTTTTAAAATTATGCTCATGGCACCACTTTTTGCCTATGGCTTGAAGCTAACGAGGGAGCTGGGTCACTTTAGGGCTTGTTTTAAGCCCTAACGAGTGAATTCCAATGGCTGAGCTTATAGTGGGCATAAAGCTTTAGCCTATAAGCTTTCTAAAGAATATCGTAAGCACAAATAATAGTTGGACCAAGCTATAGGTCGCTTAAAAAAGAGACTGACAAAATGACTGATTGCACCAGGGGGGAGGTGTTTTGGCAGACCCAAAAGGTGCCCCTGATTTTTTGCAGCCCAATAAAAAAGCCAACATGTAACGCAAATAAAGCTCAAAATGGAAAAACAAGTAAAAAAAAGATTGAGTATAGATCCTAATGAGCTTATGCTCAAAGTTTCATAAGCTACAAACAAGTTTAACTTATTTAATTTTGGAAATCAAAAAGGCTGTTTCAAAACTATGAAAACTTTGACTCTAAATGTTGACAGAAATTAACTAAGCCTAGGATACCACAAAGAGACTTTGACCACTCTAAATTGACACCAAATTAAATACAAAATGGGACTTAAAAGCTAGGACAAACAAGCTTAACCTATAAAGCTCTTTGAATCAAGTCTGTTAACACAGATTCAAAGGGTGGCTTATGAAATCCTTAAAATCAACTTAGAAACTTTTAAAACTTATAAAAATTAGCTTATACTATCATACAAAGGTTGCATAATCTGGCCAAGGTGACCCAAAGAGTTTTTACACCAATTTGACCCACTTTGGGTCTTAACCCAAACACCCCTTTAATAATCAAAACAACCTTTTTAAACTTATTACACTGATTTTAAACAAACAACCCCTTAATACCAGATATTTCTTGGCTTAATATGAGCCTATTGGACATATACAAACACAGAAATAAGCTGCAATAAGCAAGATATAAATCTAACAGTTATGAGCTTATTAGGGACAAAAATCACTAAAATAAGGAAACAAAAGATCAACAACAATGCAGGTGTTTAAATTAACAAAGGGTGATGCAACTAAGCATAGGACAGCAAGAAATAAAGAAAATAAGCACAATAAGCAACTGATAAGCAATGCTACAGTGAATTTTAAGAAAATGAAAATTTAAGGAACTTACAAGTTCCTTATGCTTTCTGTATGAATTCAGCAATCACAAACCCACCTATTGCCTCCCATGAGGCTCTAAAACCATGGCCATCCTGAATTTACCATGCTCCTATGCTTTGTGACAGATTTTTGTATTTTTCATTTTTTATATAAATAAGGAAAAGGAAAAATAAGAACTCAGAGTGTAAGCTTAACAAACTTAACTTTCATTAACTTAAAAGAGTACAATAAGATTGAAATAAGAACAAGAACTGAATTTAGCTTAAATGTATAAAACTTTGAAAAGAGACAGATGTAATGAAACTTAAAAAAGCTGAAATTTGCATTAACTTGAAAACATATTACAAAGCTTAAAAGACTTCAAGTAAATAAAGCTGTAAAAGACTTAAAATTCGATCCCCTAAACCTAACTATTACATGGGTATTTATACTAGAACAGCTAGGGTTTCTTGTGCTTCTTGTGTGCTTGTTCACTGAGAGCATCCAGCTGTTGTGTTTGTTTTGTGAGAGAAATCCCAAAGTCATCCCAGCCCTTGAAGTTATCTTGTGCTTCTTTGCATTCATCTCAACCATCGAATTTGTTTTCAACCAATGAAAAACATAGGATTGCCAAGGTGGCATGGCACCATGTGACTAGAGAGGTTAGTGGAGGTGAGGGTTTGGTTTTATCCTTGGTGTTAATGGAGTTGCAGGGTAAAAGGGATGGTGAAGACATGTGAATGGTACTTGGGTTCTTTGGGCGGGAAAATGAGTTTTATCGAGGTTGGGGATGACAGGGGAAAGGTTTGGCTAGTTGGCAACTTTAGCCCCTCAACTCTTATAACTCTATTGCAAGATTCGTCCTTGTGGTGTATAGTTATGGAAAGTTGGCAGAATTAGCCCCTCAAGTCATATATGTCTATTACATTTGTGGTCCTTGTGTGATATAACTTTAGGGGTTTGGCAGGAAAGGCCCCTAAAGTTATATTTTAGGTAGATTGCAATTTCACCCCTTGTATTTTTCATTCCCTTATTACAACTTTGGGATTTGACAATTTTGGTCCCTTAAGTTTGTATTCTTTTGATTCAGCTTCTCGAAGTTGACTTTGACTTTGACTTTGTCGGGGTTGACTTCTCTGTTGACTTTTTGACTTTGACTGTTTCTTCACGCTCTTTTCATTCTCGTGCTCGGTTTTGTCGTTTTAAGCTTTGTTTTTGTCCTTTTCTTGAATATCCATTTCCTGCACAATACAAATGCAAAACATACAAATACAATGTATTTTTGGTACGTTTTTAGTCATTTAAGTCCGTTTTTAAGGGAAAATGGAATGTGTAATTAAGCACATACCAAAATCCCCCATACTAAGATATTGCCGTGTCCTCACGCAATGTTATGAAGTAAACACTTGAGAAAACTACGACCCTCAATCCCCCTCGACTAATAACCTCGAAAAGTAGCTAAGTGTTCGTCAAGGGGAGCCAAAGAAATCAATAGCTTTGACAAGTCCTGTTTTTACCATTTTCTTATATTTACACTAACTACCCCTAATATTTTTGTATTTTTCCTTTTTCTTTTCTCAACTAACATGATTGACTTCCTTTATTTTATCAATACTAGGATCATAGAATGAGAAGTGCCCATAGAATAATCTATGGATGTCCTGACGGATTAATTCATCGTCCCTGATTTTTCACTAGTCGCAAGCTAAGCGTGAAAACGAAATCACCGCTAAGCACAAGTAAAGATGCTATCTCTACTCATATCTTGACTTGTCAACTTTTCGCTCCTAACAATTATTCAATTAGTGTGATTGTGCTTAATTTTAAGTTAAATTTAGATTGACAATTTTAGAAAGTAGTATAGTTTATATGTGCTTATTGTTTTTGAAGAGATCTGGGGAAATAGACTAGATGACCCACCAACCAGCATATTCTTGATAGATCCGATGCCAAGTTTCGGCTTAGGCTTATCAGGTTGTGACCCCACAGGAGAATGTTCGCAATGTAAATTAGCGGGATACTCCACCAATTTAGGCGAATTTCTTAGATTTAATGCTAAAATAATACAATACTAATCAAAGCACGCAAACATCAAAAATTTAATGATCTCATTGGTGTGATTATTCTTAGAAATAATCTACCAACGACAACCAACAACTTTTGAAGTCTTAGAGCAAGTTATTCTTAGTTCAAAAAATTAATACTTAGTTTAGAAAAAAGAAATTTTAACCATTAAATTTTCCTTATTAGTAATTTATTGCTATACTATAATACGTTATCATTACATGATACAACAATAGGCCAAGCTTAACAAGTGTAGTGACTTAGTCTGACGACGGTCCTCTGCCTTATATGAAGACTTCAACATCGGCCACGCCTCCGACAAGATGAAGTAAACTGACGGGAGAATTCTTATTGATAATACTTAAGAATGCACTTTGGCATTTATTATTCTCCACTTGGGCTTTGTTTGAGACTGCAAATCGGTTGTGAGCCGGCAAGATGCAGTAAACCTTTATTTATCAGCCCACAGTTTATATTTTTCATCATTCATTTTTCATTTTTTCATTTTTTTTTTGCAACATATTTTCCGTAATAGAGAAAATTTCGTTTTAGAAACTCAAGTATACAGTTGAACTAAGATGAATATTTTCGTTTCCAAAAGAGCCTTCTTTTTGAAAATGTCGGTTTAAAGTTTTTTAAACAAAAAATTTAAGCACGTTTATTAGTCAGGTTAAGAGCTTTGGGGAGAAAAGCGACATGTTACAGTTATAAGTGCTTTTAAGATTTCCAAATATTTCTTTGTTTAGCATTCCTTACTTTGTAAATAACACTATCAATTTCTCGTTCTTCGCACAATTTTAAAATCCTAATAAGAGGTCCGGAATGCTTAGCCTAAGAAACTTTCGTCGTGAAAGCTTAGCCTACAATTGAGGAACTAGCTAGGGCTCAACACGCCCGATCGAGTCAAAAATTATTCTCATTCTACCCATTAGGAAAGTCAAAACTGTGACAAAACACTTATTTTTGAAAAAATTTAAATTTTGCATTTTTTTTTATTTGGTATTTTTGCAAAAATTTGGTGGTAAAAACGGGATTACGTGATAACAACGGCTGCAGGCAAAAATCAAATCGAAGATCCCCACCCCATACTAGAACTAAACATCGTCCTCGATGTTTTAAAGGGGTACCTATGTAAATCTAAGGCCGTTTATGAAGTGTGCTGAAGCTGAGATTGTGTAAAGCTCTTGTGATCGGAGGACAAAAAATCCGAGTAACGAGAGCTTCAAATCGGGACATCCTGGACAAAATAAAACCACAAAAAACTCAAGCAATACGAGGAAATGGAAAAAGGCACACCTCCTCACGTCACACAGTTAGAAAGAAGATAGAAGGATAAGCATGGGTTGCCTCCCACGAAGCGCTTGTTTAAGGTCACTATGCTTGACCCGTCCCCAAATTTATTGGTCCATGGGGAAAGTCTGGAGATCCGGGACTACCAATTATGGTACGTCCCCTCCAATGTAGTGCTTTAGACGATGACATTCACTTTGAAATTTGGCCCGGAGTTTTGGGATAACTCGTTCCTTTCTTTATATCGCAGACATTTTGATGTGCTATACTATCTTGGACACATGTTTCGTCCTTTAGACTTCTTTTACGAATTGGGAGCCGATGTTTGATTCCGGCTTTCCACTTTGTTCTATATTATCATTTATGACTTTATGCCTTTATTATGCTTTGATATGACACCAAGATTATGACGTTTCGGCCTACTCTCCGCAGCGGGTTTGGGTCATTACAGTTTCAGTGATTTCCTTTTTCTCGGGATCACTTTGATGGGGATTATCTAGTCTAGACAAATGGTCGGCCGCTAAATTCTTTGCTCCTTTTTTATCACGGATAATGACATCAAATTCTTAGAGGAGAAGAATCCAACAGAGCAATCTCGGTTTAGCATCTTGCTTAGCGAGAAGATACGTGAGAGCTGAGTGGTCTGTATACACTATGGTTTTCAACAAGACTAGATAAGGTCGGAATTTCTCAAAAGCATACACCACGGCAAATAATTCTTTTTCCGTTATAGTGTAATGAGCTTGGGCATCGGTCATAGTCTTGCTCGCATAGTGTATTGGCTGAAAATGTTTGGTCTTTCATTGCCCCAAGACTGTCTCAACCACAAAGTCACTAGCATCACACATAATTTCAAAGGGCAAGTCCTAATCGGGGGCAACTAATATCGGAGCTTCGGTTAATTTCTTCTTAAGGGTCTCAAACGCCTCTCTACACTCGGTCGAGAAAATGAACAGAGTCTCTTTTTCAAGAAGATGGGTCATTGGCCGGGCGATCTTAAAAAAATCTTGAATAAATCGACGATAAAACCCGGCGTGACCTAGAAAACTCCAAATTCCTTTGGCGGATGTAGGAGGAGGTAATTTTGCAATAACATCAACTTTTGCCCTATCTACCTCAATCCTGGATTTTAAAATCTTGTGGCTGAGGACAATGCCCTCTTTGACCATGAAATGGTACTTCTCCCAATTTAGAACAAGATTGGTGTCTTCGCACCTTTTGAGCATTTTGTCTAAATGGGAGAGGCAAGATGAGAAGGAATCCTCGAAGACCGAGAAATCATCCATGAAGACTTCCATTGTTTCCTCGATCATGACATGGAAAATGGCCATCATGCACCTTTGGAACGTGCCAAGAGCATTACATAAGCCAAAAGGCATACGTCGATAGGCAAATGTTCCATAAGGGCAAGTGAAAGTAGTCTTCACTTGGTCTTGCGGGTCAATCAGGATTTAAAAATACCTGGAGAATCCATCTAAGAAACAATAGTACTCGTTCCCAGCTGATCGTTCTAACATTTGGTCCATGAAGGGTAACGGGAAATGGTCTTTTTGGATGGCATCGTTAAGTTTCCTATAGTCAATACAAACATGCCACCCGGTAACTAACCTAGTCGGAATTAACTCGTTATCTTCATTGGACACCAATTGTGGTATGTCCCCCTCCAAAAGTGCTTCAAACGATAACCATTTACTTTGAAATTTTGCCTGGAGTTTTGGGATAATTGATAAGTGCCATATGGAAGACTTGGGTTACAGGAATGTCACTCCAGCGGGTGTTAAGCTTGCCCGAGAAAATATTCGAATCTAGAGTTGAAAGAGGAGGACGCGATCACCAGACGATAAAAACTCCGTTTTTTTGATCTTGGAGTCCAGGGATTCCTTTGTTTTTCTCTTAAGATCAAAGAGTTTTCATAGGCATGATCACGAAGTTCATTTAGCTCATTGAGTTAAACCTTCCGGTGATCGCCCGCGGTCACTAGGTCAAAGTTTGCATGCTTTAAAGCCCAATAGGCTTTGTGCTCGAGCTCAATCGGTAGATGACATGCCTTTCCGTACACTAGCTTGTAATGGAGTACACCCGATAGGTTGTTTTGTAAGCTGTGTACGGAAGGCCCAAAGTGGGGGGTGGGCGTCATCTAGTTTATCCGACCAAGAGGCACGGTTTTCGCCTATGGTCCTTTCAATAATTCTTTTCAAGCCACGATTGGATACCTCAACCTGCCCACTTGTTTGTGGGTGATACGTGGTGGAGAGACGATGAGTAAATCCGTATTTAAGCATGACCTTTGCAAACTGGTCATTGAAAAAATAGGTTCCGCGATCACTTATGATTGCACGAGGGACCGAATCTGGTAAGAGAGATTTAAGTAATTTGCAAACACGCGGCGCGTCGTTGGTGGGACACTTTTGCATCAACCCATTTTGACAAGAAAGCGACGCCACGAGTAATATAATTGTTCCTTCTTGAAGACAGGGAAAGCGCCTCATGAAGTCCAATGCCCCAAACGTCAAAGATTTCACTAACTTGGATGGAAATTTGAGGCATCTCATCGTGTTATGAAATTTTCCTTACGCTGGCATGAGTCGCAGTTTTTAAACCAACTCGAGGGCCTCTTTTGTAATAGTAGGACCAAAAGAAACCGGCAATCAAAGACCTGTTGGCAGTGAGATTTGCACCATGATGCCCCCCCCAACCCCCCCCCCCCCCCTGGGTCCAATGTGGCAAGCTTCAAGGATGTCAAAGCTTCCTTGCGTGCACACACAACAAAAAACAGAAACACAAAAGCTTAACCGCCGGATCACTTGATCCGTACATATTTTAAACAAGAAGGGGTCGTCCCAAAAGTAATGCTTAACATCTTTGAAAAACTTATTTTTCTGCTGAGACGACATCCCTTTGATCATAAAATTCCTCGCATGGTAGTTTGCAAAATCAGAAAACCATGGGGCATTATCATCACCACAAAAGGTAACCATCCCAAGTGTCTCGAGAGGAAATGTTTTCGTAATTTCCTTTTTCTCGAGCTCACTTTGATGGGGATTATTCAAGTCTAGAAAGGGGTACGGAACGACGAGATTTTTTGCTTCCTTTTTTCACGAATATCAACATCAAATTCTTAGACCAGCAAAATCCACCGAAGCAATCTTGGCTTAGCATCCTGCTTAGCGAGCAGATACTTGAGAACCAAATGGTCCGTATACACTATGCTTTTAGACAAGACAAGATATGGCCAGAATTTCTCAAAGGCGTATACTACGACAAGTAATTCTTTTTTCGTTGTAGTGTAATGTGCTTGAGCCTCGATCATGGTTTTGCTTGCATAGTGTATTGGCTGGAAGTGTTTGGTCTTACGTTCCCTAGATGGCCCCAACAGCAAAATCACGGTTGCATCGGTACATATATCCAAAGGGCCAATCCTAATCGGGGGCAACTAGAATTAGACCTGGGTCAACTTCACTTAAGGTCTCAATGCTTCTATGCATTCCTTCAGAAGATTAAACAAAGTTCTTTTCAAGGAGGTGGTCATAGGCCAGGCGATTTTGAAAATCCCTGAATAAATCATTGTAAGAAAACTGGCATGACCGAGAAAACTTCGAATTAACCCTTCACGTAGTATGGGGATGAGGCAATTTGCAATGACATCAACTTCTCCTTATCACCTCAAACCCCGGTCTTAGAAATCTTATGGCCAGGACTATGCCTTCCTATTAACCATAAAGTGGCACTTTTCCAATTTAGCCACAAGATTAGTGTCCTTTCGCACCTTTGGAGCATTTTGTCTAATGCAAAGGCAAGATAAGAAAGAATCACTGAAGACCGAGGAAATCATCCATGAAGACTTCCTGGATTTCTTAATCAAATCCATGAAAGATTGCAACCATACACCTCTTGAAACGTGCCCGTGCATTGCATAACCTAAAAGGCTTGCACATAGCAAATGGTCCCATAAGGGCAGGTGAAGAAGTCTTTTCCTTGATCAAGTGGGTCAATCGGGATCTGAAAATAGCCGAAGAATCCGTCCAAAAAGCAATAGTACTCATTTCCTGGCTAATCTTTCAAGCATCTGATCCATAAATGGCAACGGGAAATGGTCTTTACGAGTTGCATCATGCCAGTTTTGTAGTCATGCCAAACGACGCCGTCCGTAACCAACCTAGTGGGGTATTAACACTCATTTGATCTTATTTTTTACCACGTTATGGCCTCCCTTCTAGGGACAACAAATGAACCGGGCTTAACCTAGGGACTGTCAGAGATAGGATAAATTAACCCAGCATCCACGAAGTCCTGATAATTCTTGCTAATAACCTATGGGATATTGGTTAACATCTTCTCTGATGTTGAACGACCGGGGTTGGCATTTCCTCTATCAAAAACTAATGGGTGCAAAACTGTGGATCTATCCCCTTAATATCAAAAATCTTCCAAGCTATGACATGTTTATGTGACCTAAGAACCTTGATCAGGGCGGTTTTATCCTCATCTTTCAAGTTTTTAACGATTATGACGGGTAATTTGTCATCACCCTCTAGAAACGCATACTCAAGATAGGATGGTAAGTCTTTGAGTTCTAGGTCAGGAGGATCTTCACATGAAGATTTAATATTTTCAGGCACATTAATTTCATAAACAGGTGACGGAGGGAGATTTGGGTCACTATTGATCACACTTAATAATTCCTCAAGGTAAACAGTATCTCCCTCAGAATCATAGATGCCGTCAACACCCGGTGGTATTGAATCATCGTGTTTAAGAAATGCATCGATCTCTTCCATTAGAAAATCACTTCCTTCGAAGGGTTTGAAAGATGGAGAGTGAGAATCGATCATAAGGTCCAAAGGGGAAGTGGGATTGCCACTTTCAGAAATTTCAAGTACCTCTTAAACATATTCTTCACAAGCAATGTCAATAACATCGACTCGGTTAACCGATTCAATGATATTGTAGGAGAAAGTCTTAGTATCTCCAACTTTGAAGGTCACAGATTGGTCATCATGTCTAAGGGTCATTTGTTCACCGTGAACATCTATCAAGGCACGTGCCGTTCTCAAGAAAGGTCTTCCTAGAATTAGGGGAACCCGAGGATTGGAAATTTAATCAACGACCACAAAATCGGCAGGAAAGAAGAACGTTCCAACTTTCACGAAAACATCCTCGGCGATGCCGGTTGGAGTAGAAATCGTTAGGTCGGCAAGTTCAAGTATCATTCGGGTTTTGGTCAAAGCTGGGAGATTTAGTTCTTTCCAAATGGAGAGAGGCCGAGCAATTCTCATTCACCGGTGTCTTTGTCAACTCAATTATCTTATCTTTGTCATTGAGGAGTTTTCTAAACATTGGTGCAAATTTGGGCATGTTAAGAGGAGCGCCTGAAACTTAGCTCGAAATGGAGATTCCGAAAAATCTCCATAAATTTTAAAGCTAGAAATTTCTTCCAATCCTCTTTACGATCTAGATGAGGTTAGTCCAATTAATGAGGAGGTGTTAGAAAAGACCAATTCAATTCCATCGGGAATTGAAATCTCTTGCTTCAATTCCGAATCCGATCTTTTAGAATCCTTGCTAAATCGAGACTCTTCGAATGATTCTTCTCAAAAGATCGATTCACTTCTTGATGAGTTCGCCGGTGAACTCACTTCTCTCCAGTCAATTCCACCGGGGATTGATAATATCAACTTTGATTCGGAAGGTGATATATTGTTTTTGGAGACTTTGTTGTACGATAACTCTTCTCCCCGACCACCGAAAGCTGTTCAAACCAATTATGATGAGATCAATTTATTTACCGGTTCGGAAGACTCGATACCACCGGGGGTATTGAAGAATAGATGATTTTGACTCTGAAGATGATGATCATTCCCGCATATTTCCCGAGTTCAAATTCAGTTTCATGTCGATTATCCCAAATCGCGGAATTCAACCAATGAGTGGTGGAAGACACCTCCCGTGGATGTGCATAATCATTTTCCCACCCATCCCGACATTCTCTCGGATTTTGACTACATTCACTCTCATAATGACTCGGATCCGATCTTCTGATGGTTCTTCTCCTTCCGGAAGTTTAGAAACAAAGATTATGATCCGGGATATGCATTCAAGTCAAAATCCATGAGAATCTACTACACTTTCCCCGTGATGTAAAGTTTTCAATCACGATGTTCTTGCTTCGAAGGAGAAATCTACTCCTTCATCACATCGGGACCTTAAAACTTCCAAGCTATTTCATCATGAAAACCCGTTGTTGATCCATGGAGACAACACTCCAAGTTTGAGTGTTTGTCATCCCCATTTCTATCCCCCTTGACAAGTTCAAGTATGGGGGGATAAGGTCAAGCGTAGCGACCAGAAAAACAAGCGCTTCGTGGGAGGCACCCCATGCTTATCCGTAGTATGTAATAAATAAGTGTTTTTGTGTGAGAAGGTTTATGTTTTCCATTACCCGTGTTCTGTGTGCTTTGTATGTCCAGGTATTCCCGGATGGTGAAGGCTCTCGATTCTGTCATTTTTAACTCGAGCTTCACATCCTCAGCTTCAATTTGGGAATTCAGTATCCAAATCTTATCGACTAACGTTTATCTTTTGGCATACTTCATAAACGGCCTTAGATTTACGTAGGTACTCCTTTGGCACACATCATTTGCATAATTCTAAATCGACCCGTTATTAATTAGGTCGCGTTTTGGAACCGTTGTGTTGTTACACTTGATTGATTATTCTCGGATCATTACTGTTGCTAAAGGTGAGTTTGTAGCCTTACATTTTACTCGTTATATACTTACTTTATAACTTTTGGGGTGAGAATACATGCTCATTTACAAACTCGTTTTCACACTTGGTTTCATAACTTGTTTACATACTCGTTGCATACATGTTTGCAAAATCGCTTAAAAACTCATATACATAATTGACTACAAACTCGTTTACATGCTCGCTTTATTTATGGACGCAAGTACATCACTTTACTTTTGAACTGATTACGGATTGTCTAAGTAGAATGAACTGTTAATTACTGCTGGTAAGCGCGACTTTTATAAAATAGATCTATTTAGGGAGTGACTACCCTTGTTCGGGTGATTAGCTCTCACTAGTTCGAGATCGAACTAACGAACGTTATAACCTTTTTTTTTGGTTTTTCAATAATCTATTCACAATTTATTTTAACGGACAACGAGATAGGACAACTTCAACCAAATAATCGACTTACTTCACGGTAGCTCTTAAAAAGATAAACGCACAGGTGAGCGGAGGAGAAGGAAAGCACGGTACTTTTAAGAACCTTTCTCCTTTAGGGTCGTAGTTCCTCGGAACAACCCGCCTTATACCCACTTTATAGCTTGTTTAACTTTTCAAGGTGAGCCGTACCTCGTAAGTGACACAAATGGCAAGTTTTTGAATCTTTTGTTTGGGAACTTATTGATGGATAATACTTCAATGGAAAGTATTATATGTTGGTGTTCTTTTACCAACTTGGTGAATTTATTTATTATTTCTTTTTATGGACAATTTTTTTATCTTTTTGATTTTTCTTTTGTTTTTATATGATAATTATACTAATAAAAGAAAATGAAAAATATTTTTGTATTTTTTATATTTTTATAAAAATAGAAGAAATATTCACAAATTCAAACACAAATTGTCAAACGTTACGATAATCGTTTCACAGCCTCCCCGGCAGCGGCGCCAAAAATTGATCTCTTGGTATACTATCTATATATAATACAAAGAAAATCCCAACCAATTGCCCTTGACCAAGGCAAAAAGTCAAAATTCACAACGAGAATCAATATATATCCGGAAGTTTGATTTCCCGGGTCGTTAAGTCCCAACGAGGTGTGCAATTGAAAGTCGAATGACGAATTGATAATCGATGTTTGAATGGAACGAGGTTATGATTGGTTTTTCTATTACTACAATTAAAATGCAAAAACAAGCAAAAGAAAACCTAAAACGAAAGCAATATAACGTAAAACCTAAAACGGGAACGCAAAAACGCGAGTTAAAAACCCAAATTTTCAAATTTTAATCCTACAATTAATTTTTTACTTTTAATAAGCTCTAAATGACTAAAAAGAAAGATTAAAAAAAACTAGATTAAAAACGGAGGCGTTTAAGGCTAAAAACGCGAAGAAACGAGAACAGGATTCAATCCCGTTCTTTAAAAAGCGAAAAGTTGCAGATTTAACCCTACAACTGAAATTCTATTTTTCCTAGGTTCTATATATTAAAAGAAAATTTTTTTAATAAGAATTTTATTTTTTGATTATTATTTTATTTATTATGAATTAATTACAGATTTAATCTAAATTAATTATAAAAAATATTTAACGATTATGAAAAATTCTAAAAAAACTCATGGAAATTAAATTACACTACAAGGAATCTAAGAAAAATGTAAAGTTGGAAAAATAGCTTATTAATAAGCTGTTATAAAGCCCAAAGAAGCTGATGGCTTATTGGGCTAAAAAGCCTTAAATACCAAAGCACCCAAGAGTATTTCAGAAAAGACCCAAGGGCGCAATGGTAAGAGTGTGTGTGTTTAAGAGAGAGGTTGCATGTTCGAGTCCTGGGCCTCTCTTTTTTAACATGCTACAGTAATTTTTAAATTTTTTTTTTTCACATACTTGTAAAACACATGTAAATAAGCACTTTTCTCAACTGGCACTTTTTATGAATGCTTGTAAATAAGCCA
>BQNB010043108.1:5052-45705 GCA_026074375.1 Tanacetum coccineum | reverse complement strand
AATGTATCAATCTAAACGACTTTTGTGTCGTTCTTATATATATCTTGTGCTGTTGATCTTGAAGTAACATGCCCCGGATCCTTATTCCGCTGCGACCTATTTTGGGGGTGTTACACCTCGTGTTCTTCAATAATAATTGAAGATGTCGAAGGTGAGTCTTTTTGATTATGAACTTGTTGTGCAGCGGAATTGATGGACGTGTCAGAAGACCTCTTCTCAAAGTATTCTTCATACATTGGCCCGAACAAATTATCCAAATCTTCCTTAGATGGAATATTCATGGATTCTGCTGATGATTCATCATTGATGAATCGTTGAAAACTGGGTTCTAAACTATCATGTTCAGAAGCCATAGTTGTAAGCTCGTCAAACTTGACGTGGATGGTTTCTATAAGCTTTTTGGTCCGTCGATTATAAATTCGAAACTCTCTGGATGTTTTCGAATAACACATGAAGATACCAATTTCTGCTTTAGGTTTCATTTTCCCAAGATCATCTCGGTCATTTATTGGATAACCCAATGAACCAAACATATGAAAATACTCCACATTTGGTTTTCTGCCATGAAGAAGTTCATATGGAGTTTTGTTATACCTTGTATGAATTATTGACCGATTTTAAGTAAAGCAAGCGGTGGAAACTGCCTCGGCCCAAAGAAATTCTGGTAAGTGTGAAAAGATAAGCATTGTGCATGTAGCCTCGACAAGAGTACGATTACGTCGTTCAACAACACCATTTTGTTGATGCGTACGAGCAATCAAAAATTGTTGCATAATGCCTAACTTGTCATAATGAGCTTTAAGAGTTGCATTCTTGAATTCAGTACCATTGTCGATGCGAATCTTGCAAAGTTTGGCATTGTAGTTCAATTGAACTCGAGCAATAAAATTATTCACGATCTCTGGAGTCTCATTTTTTGTGCAAAGAAAATATACCCATGTGAATCGAGAATAATCATCAACGATCATAAGAATATATTTATTTTCGTTGATTGATGCTACCCGCATTGGTCCGCATAAATCATTGTGTAACAATTTTAACTTGGAATGATTACTTGGAACCACTTTAGGTGGATGAGAAACTTTCTTGCTCTTTCCCCGCTCACATGTAGAACAAAGGTGATCTCTGCCATATTTGAATTTTGAAAGACCATCACCTATGTCTTGTTTGATAAGATCGTTTATGGTATCAAAATTAAGAAGTGAGAGTTTGCGGTGCCATAACTATGACTTTGTCACAAATTGGATTCACGATCTCTAGTAAGTAAATCATCTCCTTTCAGATTTCGCAAGTAGCATGTTTTTGAGCGAAAAGAAACTTCTAGATCACCGTCACAGAATTGTCCAACACTGAAGATATTATGTCCTAAACCTTCAAGGTAATATGCATGACACACAGTGATGTTGCCTTGTATATAATTGCCATAGCCTGTGATTGCTACAAAATGATCGTTTCCCAAACGGACGGTTCTTATGAATTTCTCAATGAAAGTTTTTAGCAGTGATCGATCACCCGTCATATGCTTTGAACAACCACTATCAACAATCTACAGAACGATTTGAACTACTTGCAATACATGAAGACAACATTTCTAAACAAGTGGAAAATTTGACTACCCATTTTTTAACAGACACTGATGTTTTAACAGTAGGTCGACTATTAACATTCGAAGGCGTTTTAATAGGTGACCAACCAACATTTGGTTATAATTCGTACCATTTTTGCCATATTCGACTAGTTTGAATTTTGTTCTTCATGTAGTTGCTAAGTGAACAGTCTCGAAACTTAAAAGCATTAGAAACATTATGTTTGGCACTTAAGGGGGTAACCGCAACAATCTTAGTTTTGGAAACTACGAGAGTAGTATCTAAGGACTTGGATTGAACGATCTTAACAGAAAACCTAGTTTTTAAAACTACGGGAGTAGGATCTTCAACCATAGATTTTACTATTCTAGAAGTAGTGAATAAGGCTCTCCTAACTTTCGAATGCACATTCAATTTATATTTTGCAAAACAATTATCATGACACAGAATAAGCATATTTTTAGCACAAGAAACACACAATACATTCTTCGTTATAAGAGCTTTTTTAATATCATCATTAGTTAGAATATTTTTGTTTGAGCCAACATTCTTAGATGCAACATTTGACTTTTTATATGTTCTATCAAAAACTTCTACTTTCTCTAATGAATTCTAATTGTTGGATAAGACACTATTCTTGAACGATGAATCTCTATGCGATGGTCGTCTAACACTAGAAATAGATCTCAATCCCGTAGAAGATAAAACACTCTTATCTTTGTTGGTATTTGTGTTTTGTGTCTTTTCAACTTTGTACATTCCTGGTGCTATGACATTTTTGTTTGTTTCAACAGCTTGTTGTTTGTTAGGTGAAGTCTGTAAAGTGACTGTTTCTGACAGCACATGTTTCTCTTCTGTTTTTGGAGCAACAGTATTCTTTTGAGAAACGGGTTTATTTAATGGTGTGACACAAAGAAGATTATGAGAAATAGTATCTTTGCCAAACTTAGTATTCACAGACTTACCTTTTTTCATCATTTTTCAGTTTAGCTTTTAACTCAGATATTGTTATCAAAAGATCTTGATTTTGAGCATGAAAATCTGCGTAGGCATATGTATTTTGATTAACATTCTCAATCAACTCATTGATTTCCCCTTGAGTTTGAGTTCGTGTCCTTTAGATTGAATCGAAAAGCTTTTGATATTCTGTTTTGACATTGTCTCGATCCTTTATCAAAGATTGTACTTGAAATTCCAAAGACACATTCTCACTCTTAAGCTTTTCCATCTTTGATATCCAAGAGGTCTCACAAACATTTTTCAAAGAAGATTCACATTTGTGTCTTTCTTTTTCATGTTGCAATTGTAATTCAAATTCGAGACTTTGTTTTTGACATCTTTGAACATTATTTTCAAGAATTTTTATTCGTTTTTGCATTCCCTCATGGATTTTAATGGAGTCCATTTGAATTTTCTTAATTTCATCTTGCATACTATTGTCTACACATTCATGACTCAACAACACAGCATTCGATTTCATGCTTGATTTTTGCTTCCAAGAGTTGTTCTTTCAAAAGTTCATTTTGTTTTGATGTTTCACAAATATCATTTTTTGTTGAGTCAAAAACATCATTCATTTCTTTTATATCTCTTATAAATCATTTTTGAAAGGTTTCAAAATGCAAATGCAATTCATGAAGAATCGGTTTCACTTCTTGTTGACAAAAGTTAGTTAACCGTATTTCTTCCGAAGAGGTGTAGAAAATACTTTCTCGTTTAGAATTCATTTGTAATAGCTCAAACAAAGTCGTGAAAACATTTTCCATTTTATTCAAATCTACGAGAATTGGATTTGCACTTGGTATTGGTGTCATAGTTGGTTTTGTCTCGAAAGATGAATACGGTGAACTTGCATTTGAAGAATTTTTAGAAGATATAAAAGAAGATGAGAAATATTTTTGTTCAGCAGAAAATTCCTTTTGTGGAACAAAATCTTCGTAAAGAGCATTTAACTTTTTGTAATCAATTGTCCAAACATTTTGTTTTTTCCCAATAGCAATTGGATCTTGTGATTTCTTTTTCATTTTGATTTGACTCTTGGTTGCATCATTAAATATGTCCTCAGTATCTCTAACATTCATTTGAATTTTCAAATCATCAAGGCAAGAAGCATCATATAATTTTGGATTCTGAGAAATTGCTTTCTTGAGAATATAAGGATTTGTGTACCCCAAACCATGTTTTACTTTTGAATCGTAAAAGGACAGTGGTTTTGGTCCAAGCATAAACATTCCTTGAAAAGAGTTACCAGTTTTTAACACTACATCTTCATTCTTTTTAGCTCTTGCTTCAAGATCTAGAACAGTGTCATGGTATTTATCTTTGTTTTCACTCATTTTGCGTTTCAAAATTGATTGTGTGTATTGAAGTTCCACAATTTTTCTTTTTAATTCAACAACAGACAACTCTAATTTATCACGTTGTTGTTCTAAATCTCAAATAAAATCTCGATCATGAATAAATTAAGATTGTGAATCCTGTTCAAATCGTTTTGCTTTTCGATCAGCCTCAATATATTCGTTAAAATAGGTAGTGTTATTTCCTTTGGTCATTTCAAAAACCCAAACCTTTTCCTTATACGACTCAAGCTGTTTAGTCAACACTATGTTTTGTTCTTGAACCTTTTTAGCAATTATTTGTTGTTTCTCTGCTTCCTTATACGCATTTTTAGCTAATTGCTCTAATTCATATGATTCTTGAACATTGTTATCATATTCAACACTGCCACTATTAACATCTCCATTTGGTTCATCAAATATAATATTGCTATCAATTTGATCATCACCAATTGTGTTGTTAATAATTTTAGGTTGCTTCGGATACATTTGTTCTGATGCATCTTTAGCAAATAATGGATTAACATAACTCGTGGATGGTATTTGTACCTCGCTGAGAAATGTAGAATCATAGCTTGGCCCTT
Source organism: Tanacetum coccineum (assembly GCA_026074375.1). Classification (NCBI taxonomy): domain Eukaryota; kingdom Viridiplantae; phylum Streptophyta; class Magnoliopsida; order Asterales; family Asteraceae; genus Tanacetum; species Tanacetum coccineum. Next base: position 41,199 of record BQNB010043108.1, on the reverse strand, counting down.
CATCAGAATCAAAGTTTGATGGTTGAACCCTAGCCATCAAGCATATATTTGCACTTAGTTCCTTAATTTCTTCCATCCGTGAAGCATCAACAAATAGAAAATCATTCTGTTCATCGGTAAGAATTAGTCATGCTTCATCCTGTTTTACTAGCAACATTTGTTCCATAAAATACTTTGAATCTCGAACTCTTGGCTTTGGACAATTACGAGCATAATGACCTTTCTCACTAAAGTTGTAACATTAAACATTGGTTGCAGTTCCTGAATACGTAGTTTGAAGAGTTCTATGTATGTTTCCAGCATCATTCTGAACATTATTACCCTCAATGATTTCCTCTTGAACATATGAATGTCTTATGTTTCTGCCATCATTCCCATAATTTTTGCTTTGGATGTTTACTCTGTCACCTTGAACAATTGCTTGATTTCTGGTGTTGGAAGAAGTACAAACATGATTATTTGTTGGATTAGAAAAATGTTGAGTAATCGCACGTGCAAGTAAAATCATTGCTGAGGTGAGTGGATCTACATAATTGTTTTGAATAGCATCTCCTTGATAGTCATCATCATAATCAACCACTAAAGAGGGATGTGTAACATAGTAAGGTGTTGTAGCTCTGGAAGAGGAACTCGTATGTGCTACCAACGCAAAAGGATAATGTGATTTTTCTAACTTATTTGCTCTTGATGCATTTACCAGTTTCTCAAATTGTTGAAGGTAATCAAACAACATCATAAGAATCCCTTGTCAATCTTTTTGCAAGACGAACTTGAGTAACATACTTCAGCCATTCAAGTTGTAAACAATTTAGGAACTTTGTGTTAATAGTGACTTTTGGAAATATAATGTCATTTCTTTCTAAATCATTCATTAGCTGAGCGAAATGATTGTAGACTAACACCATTGCTTCTCTAGGTTCAGCAACAAATTGGTCAAACTCATTATTGAAACGTGCTTCCCTGTCAACTTTGTTTTGCATAGTTCCTTGCATTAAACGTTCAACTCTTTGCCACATGGCTTTTGCAGTAGTGCAAGCATCCACAGAGTTATATATGTCAAGTGGGATAGAGATTCAAATCAAATTCATGGCTTCAATTTTAGCTTCATAGTGTTTCAAATCATCTCCTCTTAAGTCCTCTTCTTTTTGCATCCTTGGTGCTTCAGTTTCAGAAGGAGTGAAAATTCTAAACTCATATGGACCTTCATCAATTGCCTTGTTAAACCACTTTCTATTTTCTCTCTTTTGATTGAGGTATTTTCTATAACGACATGCCCATGGTATATAGCTACCTCTTTCAAGCATCAAAGGTCTAGTCTTAGAACCGGCATCAGCAAGAGATTGTTGATGTGTGTTAGGCATCGACATTTCTTGTGATTCAATGATTGGATCTTTGTAGACGAAAAAGAGTTCTATTTGTGATCAACCAAAAACTTCAATACTTGTCCAGTAATCCTAAATTTCCAAATTCAGAATTGAAATCTCGGACAGTACCAATCTTAGTAAGATGGATCTCGGACAACACGGTTACTAAATTTGAAACCTTTCTCGGATAGAACTAATTTTGAAACTCAGAACGTTTCTCGGACAACACTAAATTCGAACAACTATCAAATTCGATAAACGCACATTCTGAAAAAACCTTTTAATCAAAATTCGATACAACTATTACGATAAAACCGTAATAATATCAATTTTGACTAAATTTTGACTAAATCAATGTTATAATTTCGATGAAACAGAAATTGTAATTTTGACATTTTGAATCCTAAAATGACCACAATTTCGATTAAACCGAAAGAAATGATCACTTTACAATTCTCAAATCCGTATTAAAATGTCAATAATTATCCTTTTGCCAGTTTATCACAATTTTGATAAAACCAAATTTGTGAAAAAAAATGTTAAATGATATTGAATTTGACTTTTTTTTAACACAATTCTCAATAAAACCAAGAACTTGTGTATCTATTACAACGAATATACTGAATTCCGAAAATGAGTCAAATTCCTAATACACAATTTTTGATAAAACCGAAAACTTATGTATCTAGACCAATTTCGGAAAGAAGTTTCGAGAATGATAATAAGCACCGAAAATACGTTTTTTGATATAACTGAAAACATGTATATCTATTACAACTCGATCTAAGATCAATAAGACTTCCAAAAATGAGTAAACGATAATAAAATCCTACTTATCGAGTAATGATCTTGTCGAAATTGTATAGAATGCAATGTACGATACCAAAATTACTCAAATAAGCTCAAAACGATCACGTCTTGTTCATTTTAAATGTCAAAAATGAGTGAAATAGTGATGTGGGATGTCGAAAATGCTCAAGAAGCTCAAATATCAATCGAACATACCGAATTCTACCGAATACAAATCAAGTCATTCTCGGACATGATCTCGATTACAAATACGAATACTCTTAATCTCTATTGGCGTCTGATACCACTTGTTAGGTCTTGATTTTGCTTAAATCACATGATATTGAGCAATGTAGAATAGAGAGAATTAAGATAGGAAGGCAAGTCTTTCACAATTTCTAAATTTTATAACAAATGAGAAAAGGGGAGAGAAATGAGTTTGTTACAAGCCTTAACCACCTAATGATGATTAGGTGGCTATTTATAGGAAAGGGAGGTGGGCTTTCTTTTTTTATTTTCCTAATTTTGCTATTTAGTCCCTAGTCTTTGGTAAATATGCTATTTTACACTTTTAACATATTAAACCTTATTACAAACTTGTAGAATAATCTTAACACAAGTATGGAATGATTCACTTAGAGTTTTTAAAGAGAGAAAGAGGTGGTTGGATGAACACTTAGAGAGAGAAAGAAGATGGTAATATTAGCTTAGTGAAATATAACAAATGAACAACCAACACCCTCTCCAAGTAATAGAGAGGGTACTTATACTCTAGGCTTGGCCGGCCATGGACCCTTAGTGGGCTTATCCATGGGCCTTTGGCCCTATTAGCTTTATAACTTAACCTTACAACTTACTACGAGCTACGACTAACTATATTGGTAGTGACCTACACTTTTTCGTATTTCTAACAATCTCCCCCCTAAGGGAGGTCACTCCAATTTACAAAAATTTAAACTTAGCATACTATGCTTTCACATTGGTCTTGAGCTCGTAGTCTGTAACTTTAATCATTAACTTGTGATTTGATGTAGTGATCATTGACTTTTGATGTAAGCTTGTTCCTTCGTCTTGACATGAATGTGATATTTGAGCTTCTTGAAATCATCAACCAAGTATAATCTTGTTTTGCCATCTTGTAAACTTTGTCATCTCGTGAACTTGTGACTTCTGGACCGACATGCTTATACCTTTCTTGATTTGATAATCTTGAAAAGCTTTAATAATGCATCTTTCTTGAATTTCTTTAACTTTAACACTTTGTCGCTTCAAGAAGGACGTATGGTATCAGAGTAGCGGAAGTCTTGAAACATGTACTTGAGCTTTCATGATGTCTTTATATTCGTAGGATAGGGTATGAGCATGTGGCAATGAATCTTGTGAGTCAGCTATAACCAGGTATCTCCATGACCATCTTTAAGTATCCTGCATTAAAACAGTTAGAAATAAAGCGGGGGGACGAATATGGCTTTGTCATTCGCCCGTGTTTGGTTGGAGTAACCTTCGAATCCGTGAGGATTTACCTATGATCAGATAGATTCAATTTAAGAAGAATCTTCTTGACAGGATTTCCAGCTGGAGTATCGAATCTTTCCAACACATATGTATCAGATTCATCAAACTCAGCGTGTTCTCATTATCAGAATGTCTCAAAGTAGACAGCATGATAAGAGTGAACCAGCAAGTTACTATCTCACCGATTGAAATAAATTTGATTTGAAAATCAATCGACGTGTCACTTGCTAAAGTGTTTTGTGACACATCGAGAGTGTTAATCATTTCAAAAATTTATCAGCAATCGTTAATTCATAACATGGAACAAGTTTGATTCTTATAGAATCGCACCATCGTTTCTTTCCAGTTGTCACAAGTTTGATTCATATAGAATCGCACAAGTCACCTACCATGAGCTTGTTTGATGTTGGCTCAAGCAGGATTTCCATCTTCATAGTGATTGAAATCACTCGGATGTTCTGGCAAAATCACAAGGATAATGCGTAGGACTCTTAATATGTTAACTTGTTATTCACATTGTGTGACATAGCAAGCATAATTTGACAAGTGTCCTAATGAGATTTATGGATGATCTCTTTTGGCTCTAGACTCAATAGTGCACTTTGTTTTTAGTGATCGGAGGCTGGAGCAGACTGCCACCTTTTCAATATCAACCAACTCGGAGTGAGAAGGTCGACAGAAATGCGTGTAATCTCCGTGAGAAATGAAACAAGAGTCTGTTGAGAGACCTTGAGTGGCTAGGGAGGGTTGTGCAAAGCGTCACTGGGTCCATGACTGTCTTCAATGTCAGACAACACCTTAGTGTTTCCGACAGATTATGTATTGACCCGGTTTCTGCCTAAGTGTATGGAGGGCTTCTTTCTTTTCACCCTTTATCCTTACATTTCTTTTTCATTCTTCAACCCCTTCAATGCTTACCGAGACTTCATAACTAACACCTTGTTGGGTTTGTTCCAGTGTTAGCTCCATCTCAGTCCGCATTATTCCCCGATTATACTTTCTTCTCCTTTTTGGTATTCTATACCTAAGGACTTCTACACTAACTAGTGGATATCCCTGGGTAGATCCCTCCGGTTCTGGTTGGATCATGGGATTTGAATACCTATGCCTAACCACCTTATAACTCCATAAATTTAAGTACATGGTCGGTCTTTAGGGTATTCCATCACAATCGTAACCAAAATCCTTGAAAATTCAATCAAAGTGTTTGATATAAATATCAAAAGATTTACACTTTGAGAGTTTTCATCATCACTAAAAGCTCCCCCTAATCATGTGCACCGTAATCGTAGTACATGCTAAGAGTTGGAGTGCATTAAGTCCATTTTATATGATCACATATCAATGTAATTTATTCAGTTTAATCACATTTTCTCCCCTTATCTAAAATGTTAATCCCTTGATATTTTGGATATCAATTGATTAAACGTTCGGGGACAAAATGTTACATAATTATGCTAAGGAACATTTTAATGCTCCCTCTCAATTTTTGAGGGTATATAAGACTGTGCTAAGTATAATAATTTGAAATTTTTTTGAATTTACTAAGAAATTCTTGAAAATTTTATACTCGAGCACACGTTATTGTCATCATAAGTCTATACTATATATATACAAATTCACAAGTTTATGATATATGAAATGACCTTTGAGATAAGAGCACAATATGATGAAGTCATATTGTTCTTTACAGCAGTCTGAGGTGAGTTTCGTAGAGTCTACCACCAACGAATTTCTCCAAACTCCTCATCATCCTCCTTTCCTTTAGCAGCTTGTTGATGTCCTTGATCATGAAATGAGCTCTTTTCTTTTCCAAATTGCTCCATCTTCTCTTCAACAAGTACTCCATGTTGATATTTTTGGTTATGTCTTCGAGCGAAGAAAGAAGCATGGTTAACGTGCCATCACTGAACTTGTACGGTTCGCCAGAGCGCATCAACCTGTTCCTCTTGTATTCGTCGACATAAATGAATCCTTGAGGGTCTTTGCATGGAGTGTATGGGTGCCTGTTTCTGAGATCTGGTCTTGTAGTATCAGGCTTGGTGACGTTGATCTTCTTTTGATAACTTTCAACTCTAAGTTGAAGATCCTCGACTCGCTTCTAAATAACCAGACTTCTGGTGAACATCCTTAAGGCTATTGCGAAGTCAGCAACATCATCCCCTGATAGATTTGTGAGCTAATTTTAAACCACAAGAAGTAACATATCCTCGATATCATTGATCCGAAGTCGAGGAAAGTCACCTTCCTTGAATCTGTATAATGCGTTATCAGCTCTTCTCACGACAATCTCTTCTAAGTACCCGTGTCTATGTTTCCTCATTATCGAGACATGAGTGACTGCCAGAATCCTTTTTGTGGAATATACATCTTCTCTTGATTGCATACCTCTTGCAAAAGCATAGAAGGACTTACGTTGTTCTCTCCAATGTGAAATACCCAATAACGCATACTTAGCATAAGCAACCTTAATAGGAATCCATATGTTTGGAACCATGTCTTCAATGCCTGGAAGATCATATTGAGCGGCCTTTATCTTGGTAGTAGACGTCGTGTATGTCATAGTCGAAATTCCTCCTTGAAGATACTTGAGATCATTATTGATGAAGAATTCGAATGGTACTCTTTGACGATTTCCATGCGTGATCAAAGGAAAGGGGTTTAGAAAGATCAAATGGATAGTCACCGCCTTCAGGATTTTCCCAATCAAGCTTTTCTAAAAGAGCCTTATAGCATTCTTTAAAGTCGTATTCTAATTCAGCATAACTAAAGCGTGTGCTTTTGAGTAGTCTGAATGCAGGTCCAAGCAGGACTTCTTGAGTTAAATTCTCAATTTTCAGGCTATTCAAGATGTATCCAGAGAAGTCTATTGGAGTGCTCATTAATTCATCAAAGTCCTTCAACGATTTGTCAGTAGAAGTAGAAGCTGCTAGAGTCATCAACCAATTTTGGGTTGGTCCTTCCTGAGTAGTCTTGCCAACATTCCCGTCTGGGTCAGTGGATTCTTGAGGTGGTGTAGGTTTCTCAAACCAATCACGTCTAGAAGCAGTCTCATCCCTTGGTTCATCTTTATTATCACCCAGATTCCCTGCCTGATCTTGTGGCATGTCTGAATCCGCAACCTCGAACAGTGGTTCCTCTGATTGAACAGACTTTCCAATAGATTTTAGTTGAGACTTGGTGCCTTTAGAGGAGCCAGACGTAGAATCTTTCTTTTTTGGACCAGTGGTTGGTTCAGCATCTTTGCTTGTCTTTCTCTTCTTTAACCCTCGGTCTGACCTAGCGGAAGGGTCTTCATCTTTATCCTTGTCTTTTCGGCCATGCTTCAATGAATATACATCATAAGAATAGAAGAAATCTTTGTCGAGAGCGTAAGATTTTTTCAAACCATCATAGCAATCTCGGTGTTTGGGAGCCGTCAGATATGATTCACTTTTCTCTATTTTTTCGAGAAGAATCTTCTTTAACTCAAATTCAATAAGTGTAGAAGTAGCCTCATAAGTAGATTGTGGTTGAGAAGACACCTTCGCTAGAGTAACTTCATCACGTGATTCTTTAATCAACTTTTCAATCACAGGTGGAGCGAAGTTAGACACTTCCTGGGGTAGAATCTGAGGCGGCTGATCTTTTACTTATTCTTTGATTCTTGCCGTAAGAGACTCTGAAAGGAAGTTCATGAATTCTTGTCTAGTTTCTCCCAACCTTGTGTCTAGATGACTGTCAACTAAAGATGTCACTTGAGTGTGTAGAGGGTCTTTCTTAAGATCATCAACTTTTTTTCCAATGTTGTGATTCTATCGCTGAATCGAAAGACTGATGAGAAATTAGGAAGATTAGATAGAGGATTTATAGTTTCAATTGTCGGTGGAGGAGTGGGTATAGCCTGTATTGGTGTAGGAGTAAAGGTGTATGATGATTGAGGAATGTTTGTGAATACCGGTAATGATTCATGGATAATTGAAACTGGTATTGTAAGGAGAATGGGTGCTTGAGTTTTAGGGACTTCATGGTGGACATGAACATCTAGTGGAGACACTATTTCTGCATCAGTTTGAGGAATATCTAAAAAAATTAGGAATTTAGATGCCAAGTCGAATGAGTGAGAAGCACTAGTAACCGGGACTTCTGTCTTCTTTGAAACATTTAAAATTGTCACATGAGCATCTTCAACAACTTGTTCTTGAGTAGTCTCTAAATTTTCATTCCCTTGTTGAGCTTCAGTCATGTCATTATCATTACCCTCACCTTGAACAATTCCTGTAGCAGTCTCAGTGGGTTCTTCTAATCATGCATCTACATCATCATCAAATTGGTCTTTAGTATCATCCATTCCTTGTTCTTCATCACTTTTCATCTCATCATTTTCAGATTCATTTTCTTGATCAATCTCTTATTTTTCTTAATCATTATCGTCATATTCTTCATCTTGCTCCGAATCCAATTCTTGCTTTTCACTTTCATTCTCTTGCTTACTGCATTCATCACTTGATTCTTGTTCGTTGTTGCTGTCGTCTTTATCATTTCCCCAAGACTCAGATTCACTCTCAGAAGAGTCATCATTGGTCACATCGGGAACCCCTGGTTTATCACCAGTTCCTTCACTTGTGACAGTAGGTATGATCTTTTCAACACTTGGTGGTTTCTCGGCAACCGTACCAGAACCACTAGGATGAGTCTTGTGAAATTCCATTAAGCTTTTCTTTCTTGCTTCCTTCATTTGAGCTTTTTCAGACAGTGCTACTTCAGACAGCAGCTCTATTCCTTTTCCATGAGCTACATCTACCTTTTCCTTTTCCTTTCCTTTTGACTTTGTTTCCACATGAGGCTCTTTGATGACGATACCTGTTGCTGGCTTAGAAGCAGCTTTTTGGCAGATGTTTTTAATCTTTTTCCTTTTTGATAGGTTCTTCATCTCCAGGGACTAGCTCAGTTTCCTTCTTGGATGGAGAGGCTTTCTTGAATTTTCTAGTAACCTTGGGAGGCACCTCACCTATAGCATAGCCAAGATAAGTCTTGTATGCTTTATTTTCCTTCATCTCTGGACTTTTCAAACATTCAGGTAGAACTGCTCCATAGATCTGAGATGCTTCTCTTCTTGAAACAAATCTTAAGGTGTTAATCAAGTAGTCATCTTTGGAGGTGTGCATCCCAATTTTGTTTCTCCATGAAAGTGACTTTTCTTGAATGAGGAAGTGGTAAATGATAACTTTGGTGAAATGAGGGTAGTACATCTATTCTTGCTTTTTATAGACTTTGTTGTCAATCTGATAGGTGAAGTCTTCCCAGAGTAGTTTCACATAGTCTACATTCTTCTGATGGTACATGCCCCAAAGGATTTATGCTCGGGAAAGACGAAGTTTGTCTAGACCACTAGTCTTTCCAGATAGGCTTCTGTTGATAATAGCAGAAAAAGTTCTCCACGGTTGATGCATCTAATCGATAACAACATCATTAAGTGAATTGATAACCCTAGTATGACCGAGATCTCTTAAGAAAGATATAGTGTCTTCTTCAAAAGGAAGAGCATCAAAGTCAGGACCATGTACTCTTGGGCAAATCTCAAAGATATCACTGAAGACTTCCAAGGTAAGCTTGAATCGTTTCTTTTTATCAATCTTGAATCTGTAGAAGTCATCATGCTTGCATATGCAATTCCAAAATTAATGCATATACACTTCAGGGACCTCAGCAGTGATGAGAAATGCAGGATAGCATGGAGTGAGTGCAAGTGCATCCAGAACAACTTGAAATGTTTCTTCTTTTGGTTTCAATCTACGAGGGATTCTTCCATTGAATTTTTCCAATGTCAAGTCGATTCTCTTTAGGAACTAGCTCAAGATCAAGCTTGGTTTGTAGAGCAGTGATGGAAGTCATGATTCTGCTAAGAGTTGTCGCATACAGTTTATACACAAGCAAATATATATAGTACAGAGACAATCTAGATCATGATTCCAGATTATTGATGCAGCACAGGGTTTACTACAGGGGATAGACAAACAAATACAAGGCAACAAATTAATACACCTACACACAATGCAAAGAACTGATACACATGTAAACATGATACACACTCTCATATATCACATTGACTATAGGCAAACTAATGAAATCATGGCAAACACTTCAGACGTCTAAGGAAAAATACACCTAACTTAATTACTATATGACAAGATAGGGTAAAATTATACTTAGATTAGGTTATGATGTTGAATTACCAAGATTACTAGATTAATTCACTTAGAAAAAATCAAGTATTGATTGCTTATGTATAGCGTATAGATCGCCGGTTTAAAATTGTGTGTATTGATCGCCTGAACAAAAACATGTGTATAGATCGCCTGTAGAACTTAAACATGTATTGATCGCCTGTTTAACTTAAGTATGTATAGATCGCCTATGTATTTATGTATTGATCGCCTGATTAAAAACCATGTATTGATCGCATGTGTTACCACATATGTATAGATCGCCTATGTAATTTTTGTATTGATCGCCTGAATTAAAATCTTTAAGTATAGATCGCCTATGTAAGTTTTTACACAAATAATTTTCACAATTTTAGGCCTCACCATGTATCACATCTTGGTCACACAATATCTTGGAATCATACTAACATTAATAACTCATGAATTTACCATAATTATTTTGATTTAAGTCATGTTCAAGCCATAAGAACACGAACACCCCACACAATCAAAATTTCCACGTATTTGTATGTTTAAAAACATTCAAACACTCACAAATAATCTTATAAGCAATTCTAATCCCAATCCCACAAACTTTATCAAGTTTTAACCCATTTTCAAACTTTTCGAATTCAAGAATCAATCAAAACATGTGAAGAAGTTATCCTTATTAAAAATTGTTAAAGTCACACAATCTAGACCCCTAATAAACCAAAACCCCTCAATCAATTTCACTTTTCAAACACTTTTTAGGGTGAAGAAAATTAAATCAAATTTTAGGGTTTTCTAGTGTAAATCCATGATTCGGTCACATATAATGAAGTTTTAATGATGACATTCGTGTACCTTTAGCTTAAAACAAAGATTGACGAGTTCTTGAAGTCTTGAAAATCACTAATGGAAGGTTTTGAGGGTTTAAGTGTGTGTTTGTTCGTGTGTGAACGAGAGCGGGCAAAAGGGGTGTATATGTTTAAAATCCTTTTTGGGTTTTTTACATAAATGCCCCCTAGGGTTTGATGATGTTTCTAATTTTCTTTTAAACTTTTTCTAAGGCAAACTAAGTTTACCAAATTGTAAAACTAGCCCCTAAGGATTAGTCAACAAAGAAAAAGATTCAAATATTGCATTAAAACCCCTATAAGATTAAACATATAGCAAATAAACCCAATTGAGTTGACATTTATAAACTCCCCTTTAATTATTCACCCGACACCTTTAAAACCTTTTCCGATTGACACCTTATTAAATATGAAGAAGATGATTTTGACAGTTTCTCCCCCTCAAATAATGACCCGTTTTCTATTTAAAGAGTTGTAGTCGTTATTTGATGGTCAAAATTGTCTTAGAAAAATGATGATCTGTTGAATCTGAAAGATAATTATTATATATTTTGAAAATCAACACCCAAGAAAATAAGATTTCTCTTATTTTGACACATAAGCGCACTGAAACGTACACTTACGAATTATAAGAAGCACGGGTTGTGATGCAAAATAATCACAAGCCTTTGAATAAATATAACGTAATTCATTCCCGAGAAAATTAATTCTCGTTGTTAGGTAAAGTTGTCTTTTTGACGACATACTTGCCTTTAAGATGATGACCGGGTTGCTATCTGAAATAATAGCAAGCCATATTGGCATGTTTTGAAAGCTTTTGAAACTTCTGCTCGAACTTCATTTACAGCCTTGTATCATTATTGAATGACATTTCTAAGGCCATAAATGTTATCGATTTTCAAAAGACATGGCAGAGATACATATTTTTTATATTTTTCTGACTTTTTAATAATTTTTTTTGTTTTTGTAAAATTTTGTAAAAGGAAAATCTTTTTGGATTTTTTATGTTTTTATATATACATATATACAGGATATGAGTTACCACCATCACTCGTTCGTTTCCTCTGCCAGACGTTTCAACATTTCTAGAGACATGCTTCTCATACCAAGCTTATCGATCAAGAAGTTAAATCTCTCTCGAGGCAACGGTTTAGTAAAGATGTCAGCCAGTTGGTATTCAGTCCGAACAAAGTATAGTTCCACGATTCCATTATCCACTTGCTCCTTTATGAAATGGTAGCGAATATCAATGTGCTTAGCTCTTGAATGTTGAACATTGTTGCAGCATAAAGCAACCGCACTCTTGTTGTCGCAGTACAGAGGAATCTTATTGAATTTAAAACCACAGTCTGTTAGTTGTTAACGCATCTATAGGATTTGTGAGCAACATCCAGACAAGGCAATATATTCAGCCTATGTACTCGATATGGCAGTGCTTTTTTGCTTCTTGTACGACCAGCTAACAAGTTTATCACCTAAGAACTGAGCGCTTCCCGATGTACTATGTCTAGTGTCCTGACACCCAGCATAATCGGCATCTGCATAAGCTGTGAGTAACATATCGGTATCCTTTGAGTACCATAGACCCATGTTAATGGTTCCGTTAAGATATCGAGATCTATTTCACCGATTGTAAGTGCTTTTCGGTAGGCTTAACCTAATACTGGGCACATAAGCAGACATCATGGTTAAGGTCAGGTCTACAGGATGTAAGATACATTATGGATCCAATCATGCCACGGTAAAGTATAGCATCAACTGGTTTCCCCTGTAGATCTTCATCTAGTTTCTTGTTTTCAATCATGGGTGTGTCGACAGAATCAATAGAATGCAAACCATATTTTTTAACAATTTTAGAAGCATATTTAGATTGGTTTATAAAGATGCCTCTAGGACTTTGAGATATTTGTAATCCCAAAAAGAATGACATTTGCCCCATTATCGACATCTTGAACTTATTGGTCATCTGATTAGCAAACTCATCGTACATGGCAGTATTAGTTGATGCAAATATTATATCGTAAACATAAATTTGTACCAGTAATATGTCATTTCTAGCATGCCATGTGAAGAGTGTTGGATCAACTACACCTTTTGAGAATTGTTGAGAGATGAGGAAGCTTGACAGCATATCATACCATGCACGTGGTGCTTATTTTAGACCGTAAAGAGCCTTTTTGAGCTTGTACACATGCGATGGGTTATCCTAATCAACAAATCCTTTTGGTTGAGAAACGTAGACCTTTTCTTTGAGCTCGCCATTCAAGAAAGCCGTTGTGACGTCCATTTGGTATATTATCATATTCTTGTGAGCGACATATGCTATGAAGATACGAATGGCCTCAATTCTAGCAACCGGTGCAAATGATTCTTCGAAATTGACTCCTTTTTCTTGTCTAAATCCTTAAGCAACTAGTCGAGCCTTATTCTTTAGTACCCTACCAGATTCATCTGTTTTGTCCTTATAAATCCATTTGAGTTTGATCAAGAACACTTTATCTAGACACAGCACCAATTCCCAAACTTTAAGTCTTTCAAATTCATGAATTTCTTCTTGCATTACGTCGATCCATGACGGTTCAGTCATTGCTTGTTTGAAGTTCTTGGGTTCTACTGAAGTAAGGAAGGCATCAAAATAATACCACATGGCATCAGTTTCAAGTTGCTTCTATGTAGATACAGAGCGAGAAGGATCACCGATCACGTTTGCTATAGGATGATCCTTAGTCCATCTACCAAGGTGTTCAAATGGAGTGTGGATTTGTATAACATTAGATGATGATCCATGAGCAGTCGAGTCTTTATTAGGAGATTCATTAAGAGGATCATTATGAAATGTTGGTGTTTTGGTGATTCTTCAAAACCTTGAGAAATGATTGGAGAATGTTCTTGTTCTTGTGATGCTGGAATACTTGTTGATGGAGCATCCTGATCAATTGAAGTTGACGCAGGAGAATCAACTAATACTTCAGCTCTTAAAGCAGCAGCTTCTTGAACTGGAGAAACAGCAATTGGTGGAGGGTTAAAGTATTCATCTAACATTGGTTGGAACAAACAATCCCAATCATCTCTTATTGGTGGCAAGCAAGGTTGTTGAGAAACAAGATTTGAACTGAAATCTGTACTGGATGTAGAAGGAGTCATATAATGAAGCTCGAGTCCTGAACTGAATTGTTCAAAAGCCATTGCTGATAGCTCATCGAAAGTTACATGGATTGTTTCAGTAATTATTTGGGTCCTTTTGTTGTAGATTCTGAACGCTTTCTTTGCAGGTGTGTAACCAACGAAAATCCCTATGTCTGCTTTTGCATCAAATTTCTCCTGATCCTCATAGTCATTGGTAGGATAACAAAGTGAACCAAAGACATGAAAGAATGATAAGTCTGGTTTCTTGTCTTGCATAAGCTCGTATGGAGTTTTGTTATATCAAAGGCGTATCAAAGAACGGTTTTGGGTATAACAAGCAGTATTGATAGCTTCAGCCCAGAGAAATAATGAAGCTTTAGAAAATATCAACATAGTTCGGGAAGCTTCTACAAGAGTCCAATTTCGCCTTTCGACAACACCATTCTGCTGAGGAGTGCGATCTACAGAAGTTTGATGCGCGATGCCAACATTTTCATACCATTCACGAAGTGTCTGATTGACAAATTTGGCTCCATTATCTGTTCGAACATTCCGAACTGTGGCTTTCAAACGAACTTGAATATTTTTTATGCATTTGATGATGGCCGCAGGAGCTTCATCTTTTGTCTTCAAAAATCTAACCCGGGTAAATCTTGAGTAATCGTTGACTATTACTAAGATATACCTTTTCCCGTTAATACTAGCCACACGCATCGGGCCACACAAATCCATATGCAAAAGATATAGTTTCTCTTGGTTAGTGTCTTCAGCTTTAGGTTGATGAGAGGATTTTTTGCTTTTCCCTAATGCACATGTTGAACACAAATGATCTTTCTGAAATTTAAGTCTAGGAATTCTTCGTGCAAGACCGTCTTTAGCTAGCTTGTTCATAGTACCGAAGTTGAGATAAGATAAGCGACGATGCCATAACCAGCTCTTAGTCTTTGACACTTTGGATAGAAGACAGATCGGAGATGATTTAAGCATGTCATCAAGAGAAATTGTGTACAAATTTGTGTCTCGGGACCCTAAAAGTATATCAACACCTTCTAAATTGCGAATAAAGCAAGTGTTTTTCCGAAACGCAACTTCAAGATCCACATCACAAAATTATCCAACAGAAACAAGTTATGTCCAAGTCCTTCAACGTAGTATACCCTTGAGATAACAACATTTCCCAGCTAATAGTCACCCTGCCCTATAATCCTTGCAATTTGGTCGTTCCCGAATCTAACAGTACCTAAAAATTTACTGACAAAGTTCATGAGCAGAGAGCGATTCCCTATCATGTGTTTCGAACATCCGGAGTCCAGATACCAGAGTATAATCTGGACAACTTGTCATGACAAGAGAAGAAGACGATGGAATATCTGTTGCATTGGATCCCCAAGTTTGATTGGGTTCTGAGTGGTTAGCATTCTTAGATTCTACAATCTTAGCTATTTTACTCAAACCTATGTTTTTAACATTTTTGGGTTTCCTTCTATAGACTTTAATCTCTGGTTTTTGTATTTCAGCTGAGTGGGAAGTGGTTTACTTAGAAGACACTACGTTAGTTGAGGTGATCCTAGTTAAAGGGCACGAGTTACCAACTATAGTGAAGGTTCTGCCTGTTGGTTTCCACTTAAATCCTACTTCAGTGAATACATGACCCGTAGGTTTCCAAATATTTTGTTTTTTATGTTTCTTAGCAGATTTAGTACGGTTATTCCCATTTTGCACAAGATCAAGAAGACATTTATCATGAACACCATCAAACATAGATTTATTACAAGTAGCACAGAGAATTTCAGAATTCGCATTTGATAGTGAATGCTTAACATCAACATCACAAATAGGTTTAACAACACGATTTGTTTTATTAACTTTCCTAAGTTGGGATTCTACTTTATTCTTCTTGTTCCTACTTGGTGTCTGCGAGATCCTATCATTCCTTTTGTTACCTGGAGGATTTAATCCACAATTACTAGTAAAACACTCACTCCTGTAGAAGATAACACAGGTGTGTTAGAATCTAATGTTTTTGAAGACTCTACCTATTTAATGTTGCTTGAGGATGTGAGAGGTTCAACAAACCTAACTTTCTTTACATTGTTCATGGGTGTGACAACAACCTTCTTAGGACTAGGTGTTATCGCATTAGGGCACATATCTTGAACATGTACAAGCAACTCCTGAATTCTTGTGGCATACTTACAGGCAAAGTCTAACTCTCTATCTAAAGGTTGTTTCACTTTAGCTTGTTTGACTAATTCCTGAAGAGTATTAGCTTGTTCTTGAGTGTGTCTAAGATAGTCTATGTGAACATCCCTATTTTGCAATAACCTAGGAGGCAACGGTACTAAATCAAGCTTGAACATGCTGGGAGCAATGGTGGTGGCAGAAGGTGTGTGAATAACATTTTCAATAATTTCTTTCCCTTTTATTTTTCGTAAATCGTTTTTCAATGATGTTATCACAGAAACCTTGTCTTGAATTCGAGCTTTTAAATCCTCATTTTCCACAGATTTTAAGTTCAGTTTGTTAATTAAAGAGTCACTTTGTTCTTTATGACGAACACGTGTCCGTTTGATTGAGTCAAACTGATCTTTAAAAACCTGCTTCACATGATTAATTTCATTACAAAGACGTTCGTTCTCAGAAACCAAGTTTGCCACACTATTTTCCAGTTCCTTATTTATGGGCTCAAGATCACATTTATCAGGATTAACGTTCTCTTCCTTGGTATTCTCTCTCAAAGATTTAATAGTAGCCTTCAACTTACAAATGGTCTTGTCTTTATCTTGTAGCCGAGCTTTCAAATCATTGATTTCAAAATATTCTTGAATTTCAACAGCATTTTGATTAACGCAAGATTCATCGTTTTGAAAAACTTCTTGTTGTAATTGCATTGATGCTTCGAGAGAAATACAATGTTTTTCAAGTTATGAATAATTTTTCAAAAAATCAGTATATGCTTGTTTTGATTTGGAAAGCTCAACATCAATATTCAAACACTTTTCACACGATTCACACTCTTGCATTTCCATATTCACAGAATCATTTTTCAAAGACATAGAATTCATCATAGTTAATATTACGTCTTGAGACATGATTTTTTATAAGAGTCGATCATTTTCCAAAAGCATTTCTTTCTTAGCAATTTCTAAACATTTTTTATCAACTGAAAATTGTTGAACAGACGCTTCCATTTGATCAAAAACTGTTTGTACTTCCGTTATTTCATTTAGAAAATCTTTATCAAACACATTAAAGATGTCTTTTAAAGATTTTAGAAATGAAATAAGTAAAACAAAGTCATTTGATAAAAACAGCTTTTGTAATTCAAACCCCCATTTACCTTCTTCAAGAGCACTAGTTTGTACCTGTTTGCTTCACCTTTGAGGCAAACTGGGTTGAGGTGGAATTTAAGCTTTTTACGCTTTCATTTACCAAACTCACCTTAGGTATTTCACTGGGAAACATCCCTAAGACAGTGGAGTGTAATAAGGTTCAATGGTAGGATTGAGCGTATGAAACCAAAATGCTTATTCAGCCGATAATTCTTGTTGTGGAGAAAAACGTTTTTCAAAATCATCAGTTAAGCTATTTAAATTTTCATAATTGATAGGTTTGTGAGAAATTTTCTTTGCAATAACTTCAGGATCTTTTGCTTTTTTAGACATTTTTGATCGACTCTCTTCTTTAAAAAATCAATGTTTCTTCATCATCAATCACAGGCATAGAAACATGTGTATTAGACAAAACAACACCATCATACAAGGTTGGTTTCATCCGCTGAGCTTTCCTAAGATAAAACGGATTTTGATAACCTAGAGCTTGTTTATGTGTATTATCATAAAATGCTTGTGGTTTAGTTAACATGTGCACTGTCTGAGCAGATTGACCCACTTTACAAATGATATTATCAAGTTCCTTAATCTTCTTTTCCAAATCAATTTCATTTTCCAGATATTTATTTTCCTTTTCTTTGGATTCATTTTTGAAAATTGAAAACGTTTTGAATAAAGATTCCTTTTCTTTGATTTGTTTAGAAAGATTTTGCTCAAGTGAGTCAAAAATTTTTTTAGTGCAAGTTTCTCTCTAATCATATCATCCATTTGAGAATCAATCATCTTTTCACGACAACTTAAATCAATATTAAGACGTTGTTCAAAAGTTTTAACCCTTTCCTTATATCTCTCAACACCAGCGTTTATTCATTCATTATTCTGTTCCTTATTAGCCTTTTCCTAATTATTTACATGATTAATCATTTGTTCGGACATTTGTTCAATCACAGGCAAAATCATTGAATCTTGTTGTGCCTGCAAATTAGTATCTTGAACAGTTTCATGTTGTGTTTCTTGGAAATATTGAGAATATGGAATGATATTGCTATCACTAGATATCTCATTATCTGTAAAATCCATAACTGTGCTGTCAAATCTGCAATACATGCACACTTTGATTATCCATATCATTCAGATAGGTTTTAGAATTGGGTACCTCTGAGATAATGTCAGAGCCATAGTTGGAAATGTTGGCCATAAGAACCGCTTGTGCAGTCGAGAGATCATCACAGTCTGAATCATACGTATTGAGATACTCAGTCTAGAAAGCAGCATTGTGAGGGATGATTGTTTGAGCTTGATCTGCCGGAATTCCTGGATCTGCAAGAAATCTATTGCGTCCTACCATCCAATATTATGTCCAACTTCCTGAGCTTCTGCTAACATTGCTTTCTCCTTATACCATGCAGCATTCCTTGGTCGCTTTGGCTGAGTGCATTGCCTAGCAAATGTCTTCACCATGCATTGTACATTTTAACAACTCTAGCTTGTCCACTTGTTATATTTCCCCTTAAACTAGTAGCATTACCCTTATATGTTGTACCAGAATAATTTCGCCCTTGTCTCCCCTGAACTTGTTGCACGGTAACCCTGTCATCTTGAATAGTGGCTTGGTTTCTTAGATTAGAGGAAGTTTTGAGCTGATTATTGGTAGTAGGGAACCTTGAAGAAGCTACAGCCGTTAGAAAAGCCATTGCTTTATTGAGACAAGCAATCGGATCCTCTCCAGGAGAAAATACAAGAACAGCAAAACCTAAGTCTCCAAATGGTGATTCAGTCATAAGTTGTGTATGAGCTTGAGGTGGTTGATAAGCAACTTGTGGAATTACTTGTGGAACAGTTAAGGTTTGATGATTCATTTGAGACTGAAATGTATGTGATGGTGGAATGGATAAATGATTGAATTGAGTTTGTGATGGATAATGAGATGAGTAATGTTGATTGGGTTGAATTGATGCATGTTGTGATGGTGAAAACTATTATGATGGTGAAAACTGTTGTTGAAGTTGAGGATTGTTGTAAGGAGACTGATAAGTGTTGAAGTGAGTGTGTCATTTGCCTGATTTGCAACGAAGCAAGTGATCTATGATGCGTTCACGCATAATACGGACTTCAATTTGCATGAGTTCGTGTTGTTCAAGATATGACATTGAAGTTGATCACATTTGGAGGTATGCAATCTTTAACAAGCTTAGACATCAGTCACAAACTTACTCCTTTAGGTGGCAACTGTTTAAGAACTTATATTAACATGAAATAGCTCATTTTCATCTTGTAAATATCATATCAAATTGATCACCCGCCTGAGTAAATCTCAAAGTAATACTTATGAATTGATTCCCCCTTTGAAGTGAGTAAACTTTATCGAAAGCATCAACAACTACACTATCTTTCCTCTTTGTCAAAGAAGCTACCTTACATCAAGTAATTGAACTCTCTCATAAAGCTATAGCAATCTGTGATGATTCACTAGTGAATAGATTCAGCAGGATGACCTTGAATAATGATATTGGTAGCTTCATATCACAAACAGCTTGAATTTCTCAGCAACAGAGTAATTCAACATATTTCTTTGTTCAGATCAGCACCTCTCTTCAACCGTAGGCCATAGAGAGGACCCCTGTATCTGATTCAAGTATCATTCTTCCGAGCTCTCTATTTTTGCATGTGATACGTCCATTCGAATTTTCCAAGAATCATACAGTCTATTGCCAACCTAGGTGGACGATTGTCAGCAACCGGAGAGTATCATGTCTCATAAGAGTATTCTGATTTCCATGTGAAATCCATTGGATCCATTTCAATGTGATTAGGTTAAAATGATCGGACAGTGATTGGAGGTTGTTGTGTTAAAGTGAGTTTTGATTAATGGAGGTTGAAGACTTTCGAAAATACACGTATTTTACAATTCTGATAAAAACCGAGAAATCGATATATTCACGGGATTTTACAAATCAAAGAACAACCGTATAATTCACTTAACAAACGTGTATAGTTCTCCTTAGTTAAGCATATAAATCACCCAAGCAAAGTGTATAAATCACCTTTAGTAATTATGTATAAATCGCATGAGCAAGTTAACTTGTATAAATCGCCTGAACAATTGAAGTATAAATCGCCTGAACAAATTAAAGTATAAATCGCCTAAACAAATTGAAGTATAAATCGCCTGTTCAAATTGAAGTATAAATCGCCTGAACACTTGAAGTATAAATCGCCTATTCAAATTAAAGTATAAATCGCCTGAACACTTAAAGTATAAATCGCCTGTTCAAATTGAAATATAAATCGCCTGTTTAAAATATGTTTAAAGAATCGCCTGACCTAAAAAAAGTTATAAATCGCGCTGAGGAATAAAACGTAAAGAATCGACTGTAGAGAGTATATATCGCGCCCAATACACTAAGAAACTCAAAAATCAAAAATCTTAAAAAGACATACTTTTTGACGTTTTTACCTGATTTTTCTTGTACAACTTAACTATCTAAGACTATTAGAACCTTAAAAACACAAACTTTAACGTTTTTTACACGAAAATTTTGAAATCAAGATTCTTGTTACAAAACCCTCTTTTTAACCAAAAAGACTCAAAAATGATATTTTTATGGTTTTTAGAAGATTTTCTTATACTTCTAGTCTATACTAAGATAACTAAGCAAGAAAGTTATGAACTTTATGGTTTTTAAACCCTCAAAAAGTGAAAACTTTTTTAATGGGATTTCAACCAAACCCTATAAAACGAGTAAAAAAACGTACACAAAACCTACACAAACACCCCATGGCTCTTGATACCAATTGTATAATATCTTAACACATGTATGGATTGATTTACTTAGAGTTTTAGAGAGAGAAAAAGATGGTTGGATGAACACTTAGAGAGAGAAAGAAAGATGATAATATTAGCTTAGTGAAAATGTGACAAGTGAACAACCAACACCCTCTTCATGTGTGGAGAGGGTTTATATATGCCTTACTTGGCCGGTCATGGACCCTAAGTGGGCTTGTCCATGGGCCTTTGGCCCGGTTAGCTTTCTAACTTAACTTAACAACTTACTACGAGCCATGACTAATTATATTTGTAGTGACCGACACTTTTTCGTATTTCTAACATAGCGTCATGTGGAACATTCTTGTACTTAAGCGTAGAAGTGATCTTGTTAAACCAATGAATATGAGAATGGGGATCGTCCCTCTCAAAACCATGAAATTGACTCGAAGTTACTTGCGAAAGTAACCCGACTTTTAACTCAAAAGTTTCGGCAAGTATAGCGGGAATAACAATTACATCTCCGTAATCCTTGGTGGGTACTTGGAGTAGCTCCGACATAGTACGTATATCCGCCATAGTAGCAACGGGAGTCTCTACAATAGTTCGAAGTGCGGGTTCGACTATTTTCTTGGAATGTCTACGATTACATCGCTTTGGAATCGTGGAAGATTCAATAATTAAATTCAATGAAGAGCGGATGTGCATGCACTAAAAAACAAAATAAGAGAAATAAATCTTGAAAAATATTTTTTTAACCGATAGTCAAAGGTTCACGGTAGCTCTCTAGAAAACGCACAAAGTAGCGGAGGAACAGGTAAGCGCGAAACGTTTTAAAAACCTTCTCCTTTCGGGTCAAAGTTCGTAGGACCAACCCTCCTTATACCTCTCTTATAGTTTGTTAATCTAAAGGTGAGCCGATTTAACAATTGACAACACGGTTTCTTTTGTTGTTTTTCAATTTTTTTTTGGTATTTTAAATACTTTATAATAGAAAATTAAATCCTCAAAAATAAATCGAGAAAAATAAAATATTTTTGTATTTTTTATATAAAAGAAAATGAAAAATAAAGAAATGTAAAATATATATCCACGAAAAACGATAACTTCACGGGGAAGGGTCTTCAATGCACTAATCTTCAGACTTCAACGCAATAATGGTTTCACACTTCCCCGGCAGCGGCGCCAAAAATTGATTTGCTTGTTATAGTATATATATATATAATAAAAGCAAATCGGCAAATTACTCTTGTGAAAGAGTAATAAGCTAATCACAAATAAAATATATTTCCGGAAAGTATTGATGAGAAAATTACCCTTAGGCAAGGATAAAGTTCAAATCGTTCCCGAGTCGTTTTGCCAACGAAGCGTGAATATTGAAAATCTTGTTTCGGTTCGTGATCGCGTGCTTGAATATTTGATAATTTGGATTTTGAATTCTAAATCTAATAACGCAAAGGGAAAGCATATAAAGGCACGCTAATCTAGAAATTAAGGCAATTTAAAAATCCTAACGACATTTAAATCATTTAATAACTAAATAATAACTAAAAGTAACTAATTAACCAAAAATTAAAAAATTAAAACTCTAAAAACTCAAAATTTAAATTCCTTAAACTAAAATGTATTAAACTAATTTTTAATATCAGAAAATATTTTTTTATAAATTTTTAATTTTAAAACTATTTTTAAAATTAAATAAGACTAAAAATTAAACTAAAAATACTAAACTTAATCCTAAAACTTTGTGAAAAATACTAGATCTTATTTTTGAAGTTTACAAAGTAAAATGAATCAAAAAGCTATTACCAATAAGCTGCTAAAATTCAATAAGCAAAATAAGCTAAAAACTAAACTTGCATATAAGAAACAAATGGAACAATAGTTTAACTGAAAAAGACCCAATGGCAGTTGGTTAAGGCATGTGTGTGTTGAGAGGGAGGTCACAGGTTCGAGTCCTGTGACTGTCCCTTTTTGTAAAACAATTTTTTTTTCTTTTTTGGAAAATCTAAAGATTAAGTAGAAATAAGCAATTTTAATAAATGTTTTAAGGCCAGAACTTATTATTAAGCTAGAAAAAGACAATCAAAAGTGACAGATTGCTAGAAGCACTTGGTTCCTAAAAAATGTTAGACTCAATAAGCACTGATAAGACTAATAAGCTAATTAGAAGACCAATAAGCTAGAAACACACCTAGACCTAGACTTAATATGCACTAATGACTAGAAATTAGCAAATCCAATAAGCTGAAAAGCATTTAAAAGGAACAAGACAGTTGACTCAAAATGGCTTTTAAAGGACTTTTACCAATTTTTTAAGCTAAGATTTTAAACTAATAAGCATTAAGAATAAGCTTAAAAGGTGAAAACAGATAAAAGACTAGACTCAAATAATACTGATAAGCTAGAAGTAAGCAAATTGGTTAAAGAAATAAGCTAGAAAAGAAAGATGAAAATGACAGTTTACTCTACTCATTTTTTTGGAATTTTTGTGTTGAAATGACAACTTGCAACTTAAAATTAAGACTCAAAAACTATTTTTACCAAATGAAAACTCAAAACAGATTGACAACAGTTTATATTAAGCAAAATGAAATCAAAGATAAGCTAATATCTGTCAACAATTAATTTGCAATACCACACTTTTAAAAGCTAACATTACTTGATTGATTTTTGGACTAAAATATTTAAAAGGCTATCCCAAAGTAAAATAACTCAAAACAGATGTAAATCGATGCCAATGCAACCAAATTTGAGCATTAAAACACACTTTAAGAAGAATCACACAAATAAGCAGTTTGAAAATCCTTTGGACTAACAGATATGACTTTTTGATGAAATAAACCACCAAACTTATCAAAACTTGTTTTAAACTTATTAGAACTAGAATTTAGACTAAATAAGAGTTTATGAAAACTGATTTGAGTACCAAAAACATATTACACTCCATTTCATCATATTTAAGTCCTTAACCCAAACACCCCTTTAAAACTTGAAAAACTAATTTAAAGCTAAGACAAACCTTGGTAAGCTTCAAAATAAGAAAACAGATTAAGTTCTAAGATTAATAAGGAGAAATAAGCTAAATCCTAAGAAGAATAAGCATTTTACCATAAGCTAAACTATAGAGCAGTACTAACTTTTATTTTTAACTCTAAATGGACAGTTGATTCGATAATTAATATATAGTATATATATAATAAATATATAACTAAATAATAATATCAAATAGTAATAGTTATAGAGAGTATCCCCGTTAGATAGTTACAATTACTATATGAAAATAATATTCATCTTTCGAGTGTCCGTTTCCACGGCGAGAGATGAATTGAAATTCATGAGAATGTTTCGTTTGGTGCTTGAATGACAAATATTTTGGATTTGGTTTTAAACTATTTTTAAACTAACATTAATCTAGAAAATTAAAAACTAAAAGATTAAACTAAACTGATTTAAAAGATAAGCGGCGAGAGACAAATATGCTTGCTAAGTGACGTGAAATGTTCCTTAAGTGCGGGCTTAGGTTTAACGAATTAAAGTCTTAAAAAAACAAGTTTCAAGAAATTAAATAACAAGTAAAGTAAAATACTTTTTAAAATAAATGACAAGTGTTAGGAATTATATTTGAGTTGATAAAGACAAAATAATGAATGAAACAAGAAGGACCAAAGTCGTCATTGTAGAAGTCTTCAAAAGATAAAATTTTAAGCCGCTCTCAGATTTGGTCAAAAGAAAAAAGGGAAAAATAATGATTTGGTTCAAAGATAAGAACAAGAACAAGATTTGTCAAAGATAATTAATTGTCAAAGATAAGAACAGAACAAATTAAGGTCAAAGATAATTAATTTACATTATTATAAATATTAGTTTCCATGTAAACCTTGACTCCTTATACTATAAAAGAGGTCTAAGTAGGGTAGTTTAATTATCCATCATAGTTAGAATCTCTTCAGAGAGAGTCTCATAGAAGAACCACACGGTGTGGTAAATTAAGCTATCATAGAATAGATGAATGATCAACATAATATGTAATTTATTAGTTTATGAATAAAAACCTTGTTCATAACATTGTTGTTCTTATTTATTATTCCGCTGTGTGATCAATGTTATGATATCCTAGATGGGCAAAACGATCTATGAAGCCTACAATCAGGTTTCTACAACAAGTATTTAAATTGCATTAAAAGTAAATGATGGTATGTAAATTAGAAAATTTTAATGACTATTAATTTTTTAAACCTTTTTAAAACCGCACTTAAATTCCAAATCACTAATCACTTAGCAAACACAAGTAATTTACTCGCTACTCATAATGAAGTTCAATTTAACAAACATGGCATTTTACGACAAAAATAAATCTACACTAAGCATGGCAAAAATCAAATACGCGAATATATCATGGAACGATAAAATAAAACTATTCTAAGTATTGAAAAGAGATTAGAAAATAGAACACGAAATGAAGAACCGTAATGATATAAAACCACCCGATCTTACAAACTTAATAAAAAAATAAGCTTATCACTTAAAAAGCTTCTACTTCACTAATTAGCAAATGAAGGTGTCCAACTTTAAACAACTAATTACTTTCATAAAAACCATAAAGATCAAAACTTCATCTATTTATCAACCTTATAAGACCCTTAAGCTCCAGCCTTAGATGAAGAAGGATGGAATAAGAAATAAGACATGAAAAGTTAAGACAAAATAAGCTAATAAGATAAAAACTTTTTAGAAAAATAAGCTATTTTGAAAACTAATTTTTGTAAAAATAAAACTAGATTAAATCTATATATAAAAAAAACTACTTTTGAAATAAAAACTAGAATAAGCTAAAAAGCTATCAAGGCTTTTTCGAAGAAAGGATGAAGAATATAAGCTTATAAATAAGCCACTTCTCAAATAAGCTACAAATACCCTTCGAAATAAGCCCTAGCTTAATAAGCTATAAGAAAAACTAGTAAAGTTTAGAACTTTATGACTAAATAAGCTAAATAATAAGCTCTCGAAGATAAAGGTGCTCAAGACTTAATGAATAAGTCGAGTAGGAGACTCATGACACCCTTTTTAGCATTCGAATCGAGCTTAATCAAACAATAAGCATTTTTGAAAAAGTAAAGACAAGAAAAGAGAAAAAGATGAGATAAGCAAAAGCTATTTTAGAATTTATTCTAAAGACAATAAGCTAAAAGATGAAAACTTTAGATCTAAATCTACCCGAAACTAAGATGTTCAATCAAGTGAACTTGGATCGGGTATATTTAAAGATTTAGATCTAAGAAAAATAAGCTAGAATTAAAAAGCAACAAACTTTATGCTAGAAAATAAGCTAAAAATATAAGATCTATTATTTTTAGATCTAATCCACCCGAAACTAAGGTGTTCAATCAAGTGAACTCGGATCGGGTATGATTAAGGATTAGATCTATATAAAGAAAAAAAATAAGCTTGAATAAAAATAAGCAATCGAAAAATAAGCTAAAATAAGCTCACTCGAAAAGCTCTAAATCGAAAACAATATAAAATAAGCTAGTCTAAATAAGCTATGGAAGTAGCTTATTAGAATATAAGCTTAAGAGATGGGATCCAAAAATAAGCTATAAGCATGAGCTTATTTGGAAATAAGCAAAAGAAAAGAAAGAGTAGAAGAATAAGCATAAGAAATAAGCATTAAGAAATAATAAGCATTTAATAAAAACCAACCTCAAACATCTTCAATAATAAGCTCAAAATCTTGATTACAATAAGCTATAAAAGCTTTTACAATAAGCTAAAAATTATACTACACTACTCCTAAATCTACACCTACTACTACTATTTTGAAAATAAACTAATTATCTAACACCCCAAATGAGATGCACAGCGTCTGTTTTTATAGCCTCCAAGTAGGAGGGGTATTTTCGTCCTTTTAGGTCATCCACCACTCATATTGCAAGATCTGAGGGTATTATAGTCTTTTTGCTCTCCACCAACCGCCTCATTATTGCCTTGGATCTCCACACGACAACCTCGAACTGACACACGCCTGGCACCCTCGAATCACGTGTTTTAGACACGTGTCATGCTCTGATTGGCCAGTCGTCGCCACCTCATACATTCCTTGCCGCCTCGTATGAATAGTACCTCGTACCTGCCACCTCGTATGAATAGTACCTAGTACCTGTCACCTCGTACCAATCATTAGTTGTGTCGCGTGTCACCACTTGAGTGGTGCCACGTGGCCTGCCAGCCACCACCGGACCACCAGTCAACGGCGGCGGTCAACGGTGGCGATCGACGATCAACGGTGGTGGTTGAGGACGGTCAACAGCGGTCAATGGCGGCGGACAACCGTTGGACCACCGGTCAACGGCGACGGACCACCGGTGAACCACCGGTCAATGGTGGTTGACCACCAGTCAACCGTCGGGTCTTGGGTCGGGTCTTGGGCCGGATCAGGTCGGGTCTGGGGCCGGGTCTGGATCGGGTCTTGGGCCGGGTCGGGTCGTGAGGGGGATAAACCCCTCTGCATGTTTCGAACTCGGGACCTTTGGTATAGAAGCATATGACTCTAGCCTTTGGGCTAGAGCATAGTTCTAGTAATAATGTGTAAAAAATAAAATATAACCCTTCTTCAATTTGGTCCAGGTTCAATATAATTAAAGGTTCAAACAGGGACGAAAAAGGATCAAAATAAAAAGGTTCACATATGAAAGGCCGGTATCGTTGGACTCGTAATTTCGTGCTCTTTCCAATGGTGTGATCGAGGAATATTAACGACTTCGTTTTGACCTTGATAAACGTGAAACGTCGTCGAAAGTCACCCGAAAATTACTGTTTTTGCTTTGTTTTCAATCCTTTGTGCCTGTAAGACATAAAAACACAATACAAACATATTTGAAACATATTTGAAACATATTTATCCATATTTTAGTGTTTTTGTCCGTTTATTAGCATTTTCCGGGGTACAAATTATGTGTGTTTTAGCACATATCACCCTTTAAGTATTTTTAATGCACGTCTATCTCCCTAGGGGCATTGTAACAGTCTTCATACTACCCTACTTGTGCGTTTCCCTAGCAAGGTATCATGTATACAGCATTTTCGTGTAATTCGTCATGCTTCTCTAAAATACTTACACATACATCTCAAGTGTGATAAGGCAATAGAATTAGGAGAAGCATACTAAGTATCATGCATGATTAAGTAAACACTTCTCTTTTATTATACGAATTCTCCACATTAGATTAGTTTAGTTATTAGATAATTAGTTTAAAACAAACCCCCTTTAAACACGAGATTTGAATTGCTTTCATAAAACATAAAAATACAAAAATATTCTTCTTTCAACCTATAGACCTTAGTTACATCTAGTTCGGACCTTCACATGTTATTCCCTTAGAGAATGATAACAACCCCCGTGTCTTTCCTATACTACACTATAACCGTTAGGTGCACTGCCTAGGGAGTTGTAAAACTTAGTGAAGTTTTGCCACCTCATCAAAGTTTTTTTGCGTCGCTGCTGGAGAATAGTATAGGTTTCGAATTTTATTTAGCTTAGGTCTACTCGCTTGAATCCTTTCAAGTGAGATTTTAATTCTTTGTCATTAGCTTTCTTGTAGTCTATCTTTTCTTTGTGCCCTTTGTTTTGTAAATCTTTTCGTCGACCTCCATGGAAAACGAAAATCTACGTCGTACTTTAGGATATTACTCCAAACCTAGCCACGAGGGCTACCGAAACACCATTGAGATCCCTGATGGGAACATTGTGGTGCCTTTTCAATCCGACACCATCTGATTGGTGCAAAACAGATGCTCATTCCACGGACTTCGGTCTGAGGATCCAAATCAACACCATAAGGATTGCTTAAATCTTGTTGACTGACTTGACCTTAATGGTGATAATAGGGAAAGGACGCACATGCGTTTATTTCAATTTTCCCTTCGAGATGAGCGTCTCCCCGCATGATCCATCTTCAC
This sequence comes from Tanacetum coccineum, assembly GCA_026074375.1. Classification (NCBI taxonomy): domain Eukaryota; kingdom Viridiplantae; phylum Streptophyta; class Magnoliopsida; order Asterales; family Asteraceae; genus Tanacetum; species Tanacetum coccineum. The sequence goes on along the minus strand of BQNB010043108.1, from coordinate 12,324 downwards.
TTGGGAGGATCTCACTAATCGTTTCCTTGCTCAATTCTTTCCACCGCGAAGGACTTCTAAACTTCGCAATAACATCTTGATGTTCCAACAACACCAAGGTGAATCTCTCTCCAAAGCATGGACTCGTTTCAAGGACTTACTCCAAAAAGTCCCTCATCATGGTATTGATCTTTGGCTTAAAATCCAAATCATTTATGACCATGTCAATCCCATCACAAGATGAACCATCGATCAAGCGGCTGATGGTAAGTTACGTGATAAAAACGATGAAGAATCTTGGGCATTATTAGAGGTCCTCGCCCTCTATGACAACGAAAGTTGGAATGATCCAAGTAACTTCGCTTAAACGGTTACAGAAATCTCTATGCCCCAAGATGTCCCGACTACATCTGACCGTCATCTCATCAAGCTCGAAAATCAACTCCAACGCTTGATGGAAGCTCACCTTGCTCCTAACAACCCATTCAAGTGAACAAAATCACTTCTTCATGCGAGATTTGTAGTGGTCCTCATGACACTCAATATTGTATGGAAAATCCCGAGCAAGCTTTTGTTGACTATGCATCCTCGTGTAGCAACGAAGCGGGAGGTAAGCCGTTTGCTAACAATCAAGGACCAAGAAACTTTAACAAAGCCACCAATGCTTGGAAGGAAAACCCAAACTTCAATTGGGCAAGAACTCAAACCTTTGCAAGTCCACAAAAAGGCTCGTTTTCCACCTACTCTTCCAACGCATAATATGGACCCTCAAACTATCAAACCAACCTTGAGAGGGTGCTGAATGATTTTGAGTCTCATCAAGAAAAATGGTTGTCTAGCCTTGGGACCCAATTCAAGCAACTACAAGATGATGCAATCAACAAAATCGACACACTATGGAAGATTGTTTCGGAAAAACTCAACAACATGCCCACTCGTGGTGTCACCAATAACAACGTTACTCACCCATAAATGTCGTGTCCTACGATCACTTAGAGAGAGACGCCCTGAAACAAGGGAGTCATCAAGAGCCCATCAAAACTCCTCTCCCAAAAATACCAATCACAATTATCCTTAGGAGAACAAGATAGGAACTCCTCTTCCCCTAAACGTGTTTATTTCGTTAACACAATCACCATTATAAAAAAGGAGGATGAACCTAGGGAACCTAAAACCTCAGAATTAAGTGAAATCGGTCATGATGGCTCCAACCTAGCGAAGGACTTAAGTAACCAATCAATTGAACCCAAGGAGATAACTAATGATGTAGGCTTAAGTAACCTAGGAGACAAAGAGTGCATGGATGGGATTGAAAATGATAATGAATGGATTGAATATGAAGAACCACTGGAGTTAGTCAATCTATATGATGAATCAATCTTTGAATCAATAATTGAGGAAATACCTAGTTGTTCGTAGAATTATGATTTTAAAATTGAGAAGGGCGACCCTAATAATTTAAAATTCCCTTGCATGATAGGACACAAGTTCATACAACTTGCTTATATCGACATAGATCTACCTATGATCACATGTCCTTGGCTTATTAAAATTTTATTAGGAGAAATGGCTTCGAATATAGGGGAAAAAATTTCATGGGCATAGGAAAGGATATGCACGTATTTATAGGCAACATGAGTCATATTCTGGATTTCACCATTCTCAAAAGTATTGAGGCTAATATCAATCCTAGTTTATCACAGGTAGTATTTGGACGACCCTTCACGGAAATCATCTGCCTAGCTATAAATAGGAAACTTGGGTGGATGACATTCACAGATGGGGGATTATAGAGTAGAGGGTCACTTTTCTAAAACCACGTAAATGATACAAGAGAAAGCGAACTTGACTAGCGTAGGGTTCGTGACTTTATAGTCATCTAGGATAATTCTTAGTGAAGACGACTATGATAGGGGATGTGAGAGACCATCTGATTAAGAGAGTGGGTTCTATAAAGATGTCGATAAACTAGGTCCCGAATACCGAACCGGACCTGACGAAAGTAGTAGTGGAAGTGATGTGAACAACCAAGGAGGAGTCACGTAAGGAATAGGACTTCGAGTCTAGATAAAAGACTCTCTACTAAACAAAAGCGCTTATTAGGAGGCAACTCAATCTTTTAATTTCTTGCAATTTAGGTGTGTCATGTGTGTTTTAATTCTTTATTGTTTATTTTAATTATTTGAAAATAATTTTGTAATCATGCTTTGTTTTGATTCTAACTTCGTCTTAATCTCAATCAAATGTATTTTGCATAATAACTGTAGGGGAAATATCTGGTTTATAAGAACCATTCCAAACATGTTAAAAAAATAATTTAGATTAATTCGCGTCTTGTGTGTTTGTTTGAGTCATATGATTGTGTTAATAAATTTTGTGGTTTATGCAATAAAATTTTGCAGGAAATACTAAATGGACTTGCGTGCAGAAACTTTTCAAGAAAAGAAAGAAATTTCTTTACAGCAAGTGGAGACGGCGTCATGATTTTTCTTGACGGCGTCGCCACCCTACTACAGCAAAATTCGTATTTTTTCTAATTATTGAAAATTTTGTATAATTTCTGGAATTTGTAATTTGCTTAAAACATTCATCTTATCCTTTATTTGTTTTCGTAGAGTTAAAAACCTAAATCATATAGTTGTATTTATCATTCCGCCAATTTTACGCTAGGTATAGTTGTATCTTGTCTTTGATTTGCAAGTTATATTTGATGAGGAGAAGCCCAAGAGTTCTTAGGAGTTTCATGTGGACAATTCTTAGATGACGATTTAGTCGGCATCAATTGTTTCTTCTCCATCATTGAGCAAAACCAGGGGAGTACTAGTTTCTTTGGCTCTTTTTCATTTCCCTTTATTCATTTACAGGACTTTGTGGAACATTGGGGGCAATGTTCATAATAAGTGTAGGGGGTAATAAAAGTCTTAGAAATTATTCTTTCATTTGTCTATGCTTTGTCCCTAAAATGATGAGTAATATATATCGAAACATAGCGTAGAATGTAATCTTGACCCAAATTTAAAATATTTATGGCACATACCGGTGAAACTAAGTACTTGTAGCGTCTCATTGGATAGGGAATTATATGATTAGCACAAAAATCCTACCACTCAAAAAAATTTCACCCCCAAATTGTGAGGTTCTCCCCTAGATCTTTAGGAATTCGGGTATCCATGTTTGATACCCAAGATAATTTATACCTTTAGCTTTCTCGAGTTAAGAAAAGAGCAATTGCATGTGTCGCGTTCATGGATGTTTTCGTGCACATGTGATTTTGTCGCCTTTTTTGGAGCATTGGTATCAGTTTAAAATTATATGAGAGTGTAATGGTAGTGTATTAAATTCTAGAACTTGCTTTAGTGATGCATCTCGAGACCGCATAGTGAGTATTAGGATTTGATAAATGATAAGAGGCACTAGGATTAACCCACGTTTTAAACCTGTAATTGTTATTATGGTCACCTCGACTATATAACTATCCCACACCCTTGCCATGCACTCATTTTTAGTGCATGATTCCCCTAGTACAACCCTTTGAGCCTTTCCTTTTCAGGTTCTCGTAATTTTTGGTGGATGTCGGATTGTTAATGAAGAGCATTGTTTACCCTTAAACTAATTGTTATGCCTAAATCGCCTTAGCCTACCTTGTATGTACTCGTTTTTAGTACATTATTGTTTAACCCAAGTTAATTATTTGAGTACACGGTTGCTAAGTCTTTATCCTTATAAATACAGTTCTGGGACGATTGGGATTCATGGTAGTATTTATTTTGCCAAAGAATAGGGAAGAAAAGTTAAGTCAATACCCCCATATTTGTTTGATAGTCTCCATGTTATTTTGATCCACCTCAATTCGGGTCATTAGATTAGTTCATGTCTCATGTATGTAAAAGCTCAAGTGTAGGGGTGTATCTATAAACCCCAAGTGATGTTATGAAAAAAAGAGAAAAGAAAAAGAAAGAGTTTTATGTAAAGTTGTGTAGAGTTTGCATATCTTTGTCTAAGTGTTCGCAGCTTTGGCTTAGCAACCAAATCAGCGTGTATTCTTATAAATAATTAGCTCACCACTTTACCCCAAATTCACCCAAAAAAGTCACTCCCCAAATATTTCCCATCCGTTTCCGTTTTTATGTTTATCATATTACACCTACACCCCACAACCTTTTAAAGACCTCTTTGATATTAACTTTTAGTATTTACGCTTAGCGGTGGAGGTTTGATTCTTTATTAAGCCTTGGGTAATTTGTATGCTATGACAGGTAATGAGTGTTAAATCTTTCGTTTCCCATATTGTTATAATTCATTATACACCTGAAAGAAAGAGAGAATCCAAACACTTATTGTAAGGTGCTAGTATATAATTTTTGTGCTTCTAGTTACGAGGTCTAATTGGTTGTCCTATAAACTCTTTTAAAGAGTAAGTTAAATGCCCCGATATTGCTATTGTTTAGGTAGAAAAGCTCATTTACTTGGTGTGACAATTGTGACTTAGCAAGGTTAGTTTAACCATTAGTGTTAACCTAGCTAGCCTTATGTGATTTAAATAATGTGCTTAAGTCGATTTGGTATTTTATGTGATATGATGTGTGTGATATGCTATGTGCTTGTGAGTTTAGAAATGGATGATTCAGTCATTCTATTTCGTATATGATAATGATTTTTGGAATGTTAGTACATTTGAGTATTTGAGCGTTCGAGAATTTATCGTATTTGAATGTGAATCGTTAATCTCGGGTTGAGATTATTTAGTATATTAAGGTTTTATAATTTAATTAGGTTGTAATAAATAAATATAGTTTAGGAAAAATTTAATAAGTAGTATAAGTGTTTTTAATTTAAGTTTTGTATTTATTTAAGGGTTTAAAGTAAATATGTAATAAATAGTTTAGTAGAAGTGTAAAAGAAAAAAAACTAAAAAAAATTATATAAATAATAAATGGACGAATTTTTGTAAAGAATTTATAAAAAAAATATATTATTAAAAAGGGGTGTTTGTTGGATCGGTTTAATAAAGAGAAAAAGGAGGGGGAGATCCCAAGTCAAAGTAGGAAACTAATCAGTATTTTATAAAAGCCAAAATCTGTATTCCTTTTTTTTATCTATGTCGACCTCTTTCAAAATCCTAGCAGCCATTGGTGATTTTTTTTAAGCTTTCAAGATTAAGGTTTGATCATCTTTCCAAATCTTAATTTTTGTCAAATCTTTATTTTAATAATCAAATCTATGTTTTAATTATTGTATTAAATATGTAACAAATAAATTAATGGATTAGGATTTTGTGAAAATACTGTAATTATGATGTTATATTCATTAAATATTGATTTGGGTATAATAATTAGGGTTTGGGTATCTTTAATTAGGTTTAATTATGGTAAATTCGGAATTGAAATCTGGGCAGAATTTAAGGTCATCTTACGAGAGTCATAACTCGGTCATACGTATAGATTTTATTGATTTTCTTAAGCCTAAAATTTACTACAGAGAGTCTACTTTCCAACCCAAGTGGTTTCATAAATTAAAAGTAAGTGAAAGTCAGTCAAACTAAATTTACAAGATTTGTTGTCAAAACTGAGTTTTAGGGGCAGATTCTGAGTTGTGATTGTGAGGTCAAAAATCATATCAAAACGTCTTTTTAATTAATGGGATTTCTACTGTAGCAAGTTCATGATGTATATGAATTTCTAGAATTTTTGTAGATTTTTTTCAAGTGTCTAAATGGGTTTGGTCAAGTCAAACTTTTGGGTGGTCCAATCAGGTCAATTTTTGGATACTTTGTGATGTTGAATTTTTATTAAATAGTTAGACTCAACATTATTTTTTCTAAAAAATCACAGTAGTTCATAACCTATTGGGGAGGTATGAAATGCAAGGGGGGAAGTCAATTTGATGATTTAGTATTTTATTTGTAGTCATGAAGTGACTACAAAATTCTGTCAGAATCTAGAAAACTAGAATAAATGATTAAAGGTATTTAGAATATAAGTAAGGTATGGGAAGTGTGGTAAAGGGGTTTATAAACATAATATGGTCATAGGAGTCCATCAATTGTTTGTTACATCATCTTGGGCATTTAGCCTAATCGCATGTAACATGTGTTTTATTTGTGTTTAGTTGATTGCGAGGAATTTGTCAAGTAGTTGTGCATCAGGTGAGTTTCATAGTCCTATTTTTCTGTTTTTATATTAGGATGGAAATGATGCAAATGTTTTGAAATGTTTTATTGCTGTGATTATTTGTTTTAATTGCGTATGGATATTACATGACTATTATATGACTATGTGTTACATGTTGGTATTGATTGGGATCAGATGAGTACGCCTACTCAGTGTGGTTTGTGATATTGATTAGGATCGGATGAGTACGCCTACTCAGTGATACTTATTGTATCGATTTAGGATCGGATGAGTATGCCTACTCAGTGTTGGTTTTGGTACCATGGGATCGGATGGGTACGCCTTCCCAGTGTGTGAATGTGTTGATTTAATTTTGTTGCATGCTAGCATAGGGTCATGATAGTTCATTATTGTCCTACCTTGTTTTGTTAATCACAGTGAAAGCGAGTATAATTGTGTGTCTAAAACTATGACTCTCACCAACATATTTGTTGACGTTTTAAGCATCATTTTCAGGTGAGCATAAAGTGAAGTTAGGAAGCTTGGATAGAAAGACCATAGGGATTGCATTATGGAGTCTTCTTTTCTGGAGTCTTTGATTCTTAATTTCCTACTTCGGTTGTTTTGTTTTATGATGACATTTATTTCAGATTTTATTTTCAAGTCTATGTATTTTATGTGTGCGATTAACCTTAATACAAGACCCCTCTTGTGTTTGGTATCGTCATAACACTTGGTTTTTAATATAATGCATTTTAGACATTCTCTATTATTGACATCAATGTGTTGTGATGATGTCTATCTTATTACGCCTCGTGTTTCCGCCTTGGCAGGGTGTGACAGATTGGTATCATAGCCATTGGTTATAGAGAAGTAGGTGGTTTGACCTATACTATAACCTAAGAGTCCTTTATATAGCTGCATAATAGGATTTATGTGTTTAGCTATCTAGGCGTTTTGTTTTCTTGTTTTACTGAGAGTTTTATCTCGACCTACGAGCTACTCGATACCAGAAGCGTCAGAATAGGAGCCAATTGAGGAGGAGCCTCTCGGGAACCGAAGGGGGAAGCGTAGTTAGAAGAGTCGAAGGAGGAGGCCGACTTAGATCTCTTGTTGGATGCTCGTAGCAGGCCTAGACCCGCGAAGTCGGGTGACTCTTGCAAAAGTAAAGTCAAACCCAAGC